>BEHA01001235.1:344126-366488 GCA_002897215.1 Eschscholzia californica subsp. californica | reverse complement strand
CAAGAGAAAAATAAACCATCATTGATCGTACCTTTAATATATCGAAGGAGCCTCTTTGCAACATTAAGATGAGATTCATCCGGTGTCTCCATGTACCTACTCACTAGCCCAACTCCATAAAGAATATCCGATCTTGTACATGTAAGATAACGTAGACTTCCAATCAAACTTTTGGAATATGTAGGATCGACATCACTTCTTCTTGAGCATTTTCTCAACTCCACTCCACTTTCAAGAGGGGTGTTTACCGGATTACATGACTCCATTTTAAACCTTTTAAGAACTTCCTTAGCATATCCACTTTGAGAAATAAATATGCCATTTTCCATTTGCTTCACTTCAATACCAAGGAAATGACCCATCAACCCAATATCGGTCATATCAAATTCCTTTATCATGCTCTTCTTGAACTCATCAAATAGTCTTGAATCATTACCGGTGAATATCAAATCATCAACATAGAGACAAACAAATAACATACCTCCACCTTCTTTCACTTTCATATATAAAGTGTGCTCATGAGGACACTTTTCAAATCCATTGTCTTGAAAATACTTATCAATTCTTGCATTCCATGCACGTGGAGCTTGCTTTAACCCATAAAGGGCCTTCTTCAACTTATAAACTTTATCTTCTTTGCCCTTTCTAACATACCATAAAGGTTGTTCAACATATATCTCCTCCTCAAGGATACCATTCAAGAATGCCGACTTGACATCAAGTTGATAAATTTTCCATGAATATTGAGCCGCTATAGAGATTAACAATCTAATTGTTTCCATACGAGCAACGGGAGCAAATACCTCACTATAATCAATGCCGGCTCTTTGCTTGTAACCTTTAGCTACAAGTCTTGCTTTGTATCTTTGGACTTCTCCACTTGCATTCTTCTTTGTCTTATACACCCACTTCACACCAATAGGTTTGTATCCTTTTGGCAAATTTGTCAACTCCCAAGTATCATTTTTTTCAATTGCATTAATTTCTTCATTCATAGCATTTTCCCATTTTTCTTCTTGGATGGCTTCTTCATAACTAATAGGATCACAATCCATGAGAAAACAACACAAATTTAATTCTTCTTCATTATCCACAACTTCATATATCTCTCTCAAACTCCTTGTTTTCATTGGCCCTTCATTAGAACTTCCCCCCGATGATGAGGATGATGGAGATGAGGACGATGGTGTTTGTGGGTCTATTTGAAATTCTCTTGGTGGCACATCTTCTTCTTCTTCTTATCCTTCAAGTCTAAGTTCAACTTGAACAATTTCTTTTCCTTTCCATTCCCATGCCAAATCTTCTTCAAATACCACATTCCTACTAAATAGAACTTTGACAATTGGATTAAACAACTTGTAACATTTTATTTGCTCATTATACCCAAGAAAGATACATTTCTCACCTTTGTCATCAAGTTTTGTTCTTCTTGCTTCCGGTATCTTTGCATAAGCAATACATCCAAATATCTTTAAATGAGATACACTAGGCTTGTAATAACCCCATGCCTCTTGTGGGGTCTTCATATAGACACTTTTAGTGGGACATCTATTTAACAAGTATACGGCACATGCAACGGCTTCACCCCAAAATTCTCTAGGCAAACTTTTTTCTTTTAACATGCTTCTTGCCATGTCTAATATGGTGCGATTTTTCCTTTCGGCAACTCCATTTAGTTGTGGTGTGTATGACGGAGTAAGCTCATAAACAATCCCATGTTCTCTACAAAACATATCAAATGCTCTTGAGGTATATTCTCCACCTCTATCGGACCTTAGTTTCTTTATCATAAAATCACTTTGTTTCTCAACCATGTTCTTGAACTCTGTGAATGCCTCAAATACTTCGGATTTATTTTTTAGGAAATAAACCCATGTTTTTCTACTAAAATCATCAATAAAAGTGAGAAAGTAATTGTTACCTCCATTTGTCATTGGCTTCAATGGACCACAAACATCGGTATGCACAAGCTCCAATATATTAGATGCTCTCCACCTCCCTTCTTTAGAAAAACTTGTGCGATGATGCTTGCCAAAGATACACCCTTCACACACTTTGTTTGGGTGATCAATACATGGTAAACCCCTTACCATATTCTTGCTTGCCAAGGTCTTCATCCCATCAAAGTTTAGATGCCCAAGTCTCAAGTGCCACAACCAAGATTCATCTTTCACAATAGAGTTTAAGCATTTTGCATCACCATGTTGAATGTTCAAGGGAAATAATCTATTCTTTGCCATCTTTACCTTAGCAATTAGAGTTCCACTTCTATCTCTTAATGTGAGATGAAGATCCTTCAATCTTATATCATAACCTTTTTCTAAAAGTTGTCCCAAACTCAAAATATTATTTTTCATTGCGGGAACATAATAGACATCGAAAATATAGTTATGTTTTCTATTTTTTAGTTGAATGAGGATATTACCTTTCCCTAGCACCGGTATCTTTGAGGAGTCACCGAACTTTACACACCCTTTCACACTTTCATTCACTTCAACAAATAATTCTCTTTTTCCACAAATATGATTACTTGCACCGGTGTCGAAATACCAAGTGTTTGTTTGTGATTCGTCAAGACCATCACAAGAAAATAACAATGTAGGATCAACATTAATTTCTACTTCATCTTCAACAAGGTTTGATTCTTCCTTAACTTCATTTTTATACCAACATTCATTACTATAATGCCCGAGCTTGTGACAATTATAGCATTCAATATCCCTTTTGTCTCTACCTTGGCTATTATAAGGTCTAGTAAAGTTTCCTCTACCTCTTCCTCTTGGTTCATTTGTTCTTCCTCTATTAAAAAAATTTCTTCCTCTTTGGTTTCCAAAGCCTCTTCTACCATCATCATAACCTCTACCATAACTCTCATAGCCTCTTTCTTTTTGGGGTGTATATTGTTTTTCTTCTAAAGTGAGTTTTGCTTGAAGTACTTGATCAACCGAACAATTTGAAGAGGTTGCGACATTTCTATTCACCCTTTGTTCATGGATTTGCAATGTTCCCATCAATTCATCTACCGTCATGGATTCCAAATCTTTTGATTCTTCAACGACAATAACCACATTATCAAATTTAGGTGTCAAAGACTGTAAAATCTTCTCCATCACCCGAACATCATCACATTTTTCACCACACCTTTTCATTTCGTTAACATTAGACAATACTCTTGAAACGTAATCGGAGACAAGTTCTCCTTCATTCATACTCAATCTTTCAAATTCACCACGCAAAATTTGGAGGCGAACCTTTACCACTTTATCAACTCCTCTAAATGAATTCTTGAGAATATTCCAAGCCTCTTTCGATGATTTTGCTTCGGACACTTTTTCAAATGTAGGACCATCAATTCCTTGATAGATAAGAAATAAGGCTTTTTTATCCATCTTTCTTGAGTCTTTAAGAACACACTTTTGTACATCATTCATAAAACTCTCTTCTTCTTGAGTTGGTTCTACATAACCATTTTGAACAATATCCCACAAATCTTGAGATCCCAATAATACACTCATTTGAATACACCAATGTTCATAGTTCTCTTTAGTTAACCTAGGTATTTGAGGTTGTATCATATTTGACATTTTCTTAAAAGATCCCCAAAAATTTCACAAACCCTAGATCTCAAAAAATGTTGAGAAAGCTTGAATTGATAAACTAATATGGCTCTGATATCAATTTGTTGGAGATTAGAGGTATTGATACTTCAATACACTCAAATAAACTCAAAAGATTCACATCAACATACTTTCATATAATAAAGCTTCTTTAGATCTACACAATCTCATAAAACAAGAGACACAAAGTTTTGTCACAATATTAAACTAGATATTGAAGTTAGTTCTTACCTTAAACACAATATTCATACTAGATCTATGTCTTCTTCTTCAAGTTTCTTGTATACTATTCTCCTTTTACTTTCTCTCTCTAGATTGTTCTTGAACTTTACTAAGAAAAGAACTCTCTACACCCTTTTAATTAATTTCATGAGGCTTTTACTTTTTTACCCCTTCTAGTTTGGTAAACCATTTACTCAAACCCACACTTTTATATTGGGCCCCAAACCCAAATTTGGTTTAAAAGCCCCCTTTTCAACAAATTGCACATGTGGTTAATGTTACTGACCGATTCACGAATAAAGTGGTAACTGACCTCAACAATTTTCATATTAGAGTCGAACATTGGGACTGGAAGCATGTCACACCATTTAAGTGGAACTTTGGGAAGAATGATTTGTAGATTTTTTTTTTTTGAAGATTTCACAAACCCAAATAATATCTGATGGTGTGCTTGCAAGAGACCTATACTCTGATTCAGTGGATGACCAGGCCACTGTTGGTTGCATTTTGGCTTCCTCAGAGGTCGGAGAGCTGCCTAAGAAAATCAATGGATCTCCTATTGTGAGGATCTCCAAACCCAATCAACATCTAACAAGGTTGTAATTGATGTGCTTACTGCAAGTGCACAGGTCTTAAGTAGTACGCGGTAAGACCAAATCGGATCCGGAACGATTGGACGGTAATTTAGGTATGGAATGGGACTGTTGCCCAAAAGCCTAAAAGGAAAACCTTGGTTATGCCCTAAACAAGGATGTTTTGGTTGATTAGAGATATATAAAGAAAGAATCAATAAAATAAACTAACTAGAGATGGAGAGAAAGCAAGTCAGTAATCGCAGTAACGCTCCTATTACACCACCACCAATAACACCATTTCACCACCACCATCGCAACTTCACCAACAACACCATTTAATATACAAAAGCAGTTTTTATATAGAACATCAAACAACTCAAATAGATTTTAAGATATCAATTTTCTAAGTGTATTGAACAGCTAATAAAAAGAACTCGTAAAATTAGCTATATGGCACAGAATGATGATGGGGACTCTGTATTGCTATAGTCTGGCTCAGTTGGCTTCCATAGCTCAACTAGAGATGATAACACGTTTACAATGTGACGCATATTAGGTCTTCGATGTGGTTCCTTTGCACAACAGTGACCAGCTAGCTCTGCAACTGTCCAAATGGCAGCCGTTGTTTCTTCAGTGATATCTAGTGTTGGATCAATGGCTTTAGGGAAGTTCTCTTTGTCAAGCGAAACCTAAGTGAGGAATAATCCTGAAGGCCTAGTTGGAATGCCAACGTTACGAGATACTCTCTTCCCACTAGCGTACCGCGTACCCGATTCACCGTACCCTTTTTGGGTGGGTTCGCGATCCAGTACTCCAAAATCAGCGTACGGAATTTATGGAGATAAAATATTTGAAATAGGTGTATCTCTTACAAATGCATCATAATGAGTACATATTGTCTAGGAAAATACTCAAAAACGTATTGGAACAGAAAATAACGAACCGAAGAAGTATACCCCTAGCGTACCGCGTACCGGTACCCGTACCACGTACCGGAGCGATCCGCGTACTAGGTAACCAGGAATGCTGCTCTAGGTGTTATCCACACTGGCACAACACGATGATGTGGCCTCTATATTGCTATCGTCTAGCTCAGTTGGCTTCCGAAGCTCAACTAGAGATGATAACACGTTTACAATGTGACCCATATCAGGTCTTCGTGTCGGTCCTTAGCACAACACTGAGCAGCTACCTCTGCAACTGTTCTAACGGCGGTCATTGTTTCTTCAGTGGTATCTAGTGTTCGATCAATGGCTTTAGGGAAGTTCTCTTTGTTTACGAGCATTCTTCGGAACCATGGCACTAAGTGCTTGCTCTCTTCCTGTTGCTGTAGCAGAAAAAAAAAATCAATTTTTGGTTAGCGATACAAGAAGTAATTACATAGAACAAAAGATGATATTCATGATCTGTAAATTTGCTCGAAGATCGATCGATATGCAAATTTACAAAGAAAATTTGATAAAAGGATTGTTGAAAATTTGATAAACAAAAGCATTCATTAAAACTGAATTATGAGATAACAAGATCATCTGTAATTCAAAAGTACCATGTTCGAAGAGATGGATTGACTCAAGATTTGATTACCTGCATACTCTGGTGCAACATTTCCAGAGAGTTTTTTATGTAACTAAAATTTCCCATCAGCAGGGTTACGGACAAGAACAAAATCAGAAACCTTAGCCCTCATATCATCTCCAAGAACAAATCCATGGAGATAGTGGAAGGATCAAGATGGTGTAGATGTTTAGGTGAGAAATTGGGAAGTTAAAGATGGTGGAGACAGAGGAAGGATGAAGATGGTGGAGATGGAGGAAATGTTTAGGTGAGAAGTTGCAAATTTAAAGACAATGGAGGTAGAGAGGAAGCTAAAAGTGAAATAACGAGGGAATTGATATTATCATATTTTTGCACACCTACCAATTATTTCTTAAACGACTGATTGATAGTCTAAAACAAATACAAAGGTGTTTTTGGTGGAGGCACAACATTAATGAGCATAAATTGCATTTTATCAACGGGTAGATCGATTAAATCGATATTATCATCTTTCTACACCTACCCTTTTACCTACCAATTATTACCTAAACGAGTGATTGATAGCCTAAAACAAATAGAAAGGTGTTTTTGGTGGGGGCACAACATTAGTGAGCATCAAATGCATTCTATCCACTGGGACATCATCACTAGTCCGAAAAACAACGGAGGTCTCAGAATAAGATCTATTCAGCAGGTAAATGAGTCGCTGATAGCTAAGATGACATGGAAATTCCTCACTCAACCTCAGAACATATGGGTCAAGCTTCTCGTGTTTAATATTTTCAGTCATTGTCGTCGTACAACAACCTCCACGGCTCCACCCTAAAGTGGTTGAAGACAAAGAAAATATTAATTACTTTTTTAATAAAAAAAAGACTTATTAGAAGGTTTGGTCAAATTTGTGATATTAAAGCTATCTTACCCTACTTCATTTTTTAGCTCAGAGATTTTGTCAAACGACGAAAATACTATTGATATGCGTTTTGTTCATTAGAGAGGCCAAGTTTAACCGGCTTGAGTTATCTAATTGATTTTTTTGTGTAACATGATGCTATCTTTTTGTAACCACTACCAATTTTGAAATTCAAAAAGCAAAAATTTATGCATAAACTAGTCCCAATCTATTCTCAAGAACATAGTGGAGATTTAAACCCAACCATAGACATTGAAATGGAGGAAAGAATACGGGCAATTGTCAATTCTACTCGTACGAACATGGTGTTGGAATCAGAGCCTATTTTGGCTCGAGCCGACTCGTCAAACTCAGCAACGGAACGCGCCATTGCGTTCGTCTTGTCGAGCTCTTCAATTTAGAGCCAAGAATCACTCGAATCCGATTCCGGATGAATGAGAAATTCAAGTTTAAAGTTTGGACGAAGATCGGTTAAATAAGGACTAAATCGCCAAAGAGGACAAGTTAAGATGAGGGGCATTTGCGCGAAGAGGACGCGCTCAAATCTGGACGACCAGCGTTCATCGCGCGGATTTGCGCGAGATCTGACGTCTGGCGTTCACTCCGCATTCGGGCACGCTCCGGGCTAGCATCTAACGGTCGGTTAGTGCATCTGTGGGACAGCTTCGGTTTTGATCTAATGGATCAAGTTCTGGCCGAGTTTTTGAGCCAGATCTGATGGCCAAAAATTCACCCGAAATTCCCAGTTATATAACCAACTCTTCTCAAAGAGTTGTGTCCCTAAAAACCAAGAGTTTTGTCCCCAAAACACTAGAGATGTGTCCCCAAAACTCTAGAGATGTGTCCCAAACCAATGTGACCACTCAATTCCTATAAATACCACCCAAACTCACTTCATTTTCATCAATTCAATTCATTCTCTTCTTCTCTTCCCTTCTAACAATTAGAAGTTCTGGTTAGCCTAGAATATCTAATTAAAGAAGTATTTTCTAGAAGTTCTGGTTAGACTAGAATATCTGGAAAAGGAAGAAAGAAGTGTCGAGTGACATCTGAATTACCGAAGCATCTAGAAGATCATCCGCATTTGTCCAAGAGCTCATAATACTGACAAAGGTTCGTCCGCTTTCAGAATATAGAAGTACCATCTTAAAATTCTGAAAGGTTAGTCGTTGTATCCCGAAGGCATTCACCCTAACGTTTGGTACTGTTACGGGGGTGTAAAATGTCTTAAGGAAAGAGAATCTATTCTCGCCTCGACTACATTAACCGAAAGAAGGAATATTGATAAATCACTATTCTTTAATAATTTATCTCTCTATAAGTTAGAGAAAGGAAACTCTGTCTAAATCAAGCCAAGATAGAGAGAAATCGACTTATCGATTAATAACCAGAGAAACAACACATGGATGGCGGCAAACTACATTGATTTCGAGCGAGTCCATCCAGCAAAATGTTTGGTCCACAATGAAGAATTGTTAGACCCGACATGTCTCACGTACCTCTTCACCGTGCTCTCATCTGTTAATCTTGACAACCCTCATTACTAGGAAAAATCAGTCAGGTTTTGATGAAGATCAAGTTAATTAGAGGATCAAATGAAGTCATATCACTCACTTGTTCATATAAGGGACAATGGAAGCAAATGGCACATAGAAAGGTAATTAGGCTTGTCCATACTCCCAAAAAGCCGCAAAGAAATGTTAGTGTTCTCTTGGAACTATTGGGTAGCTAGGCTTGTCCCTACTCCTAAAGAGTCGTGAAGCTTTCACAGTGAAGGTTATTGAAACGTCTGTGTAATTGTCATGCTTCCTGGAACAAATTAGTGTCTGCCACTAGTCCTAGAGATAGAAAGATAAAGACAGAGCACATGTGGAGGTGGGCCAAAATAGTCAAACGTAGTACTAGTAATTGAAGTGGATTCTCCACTATTGGGATTTGGGACCCGTCACCGATAATAAAGAGAATGAGAACTGATAAAGAGACTACTTAAAACACATCTACTTTATTAGAGAGATAATGTGTTGAACACAAAAATGATTTTTGAATACAATATCAGAGCCCGAGATTGCTTTTTATGTCTAGACGCTACATCAAAGTTTACTTTGGTGCTCTTATTAGTTTGATATGAGATGGGTTCATAACCCTTTAAGGACGGGTTGTAGGCAGGGACGGAACCAGGATTCTAAGTCCGGAAGGGCAGACCCTTACTTTGAGCATCTTCAGTGCGGGTCGGGCGCAGGCCATAATTTCATAATTATGGCCTGCGCCCGGCCCTCCAGCGCGGTCAGTCGCCCCTATGTGACCGTTGGGGACCCAACGGTCACATTGGGGGCTGATCTAATCCAACGGCTAGATCTGCCTTAATTTTTTTTTTTTTGTAAAATAAAAAATACTAAAAAATTAAATACAAAATTAAAAATAACTAAAAAATTAAAAATAACTTGAAAATCAAAATCAACATTAATAATAAAAATATATTAATACAAACCGACTTTTGCATTAAAATATTAAAATACATTGAACGAAAGTGTCGGTCCCCGAATAATTTTTCAACCTTGGAAAAAAAAGTTATTTCGAAAATAGTTCAAAAACGTGTTTTGTATATACACAAAACCACACACGTTTCTCGCACATAAACAGATTTTCGACCTCAAGAGAGGCTGGGGTTGGAGCTGAATTTTTGAGGTTGAGCTGAGGCCAAAAATTTTGGGTGAAAAAGTGATTTTTTCGGCCTAAGACAGACTGGGTTGGAATTGCTCTTAAAGTTAGTAAAAGAGGGCATACCCTTACTTAAAGTTTTTTTTTTTTCGATGAAGTACCCTTACTTAAAGTTAGTAAAAGAAATTGTGAGAAAGTTGCACAAAATTCTTCGAAGAAGTTATACAAAATCCCTCTTCTACAATAAAAATTCATAAGATGTTCATGAAATTAATAGATTAAACTTGGATCACACTTTTCGATTCATTGCTTCAATGTTTAGTAACTATGTTTTTTATTTGAATCAATGAAAACAAGATTTGAATAATCAAAAACTAGATTTTGTGAAATTGGTAGATCAACAATATGCTTCTTCCAAATCTACAACAAAACCCATGAACAAAACTGGCTTTCTTGGTAAAAAGTAAGATCTTTATCAAACTATTATAACCAAAACCCTAAAACAAAAAACAACTTCAAACTATGATTTGAATCAATGAAAACTAGATTTTACTGTATGTAATAAAATGTTAAAAAACTCAAGTTGGATTTTGATTATGAAAGGGTCAAGAGATGAAAAAATCGTTCTAATAGGTTAATACCTATGAGCTAGCAAGCTAGATCCGGTCTTCCTCTTGTCTTTTCCTAAAATCGCTCAATTCTTCAACACAAAATCTCCCATGGAAATCCCAACTCCCCTAAAAAAAGATTTTATATAGTGAACTTACAAAACCGTCCCTAACTAAGTAAAAGAATTACAAATTCCAGATCGGGTAGCTGCCCGGTCTGGTCTATGAATAGGTCCGCCGCCTGTCGTAAGAGCAATTTCAATACTTGTGTTGTTGTGCAAGGAATCAAATGTCGACATATTTCGGTCCAAAAGTTGGAAATATTTCGTTTTTTTAGATTCGAGAAACGAAACTCTACTTACACATACTTGCAGCAAGATTTTCGACCGAAATCTAACGAAATATCGATTTAAACTTCCAAATATTCGAAATTCATCAGAAAAAAACACAATTTGAAAATCTATTTCTTCATTTTGAGGTCGATATCTGCTTCAATTCTTGTACAAAGTTGATATTTATCATGTCCTTGAACTCATTACTTTGTGCACATGTGGAGGTGGGCAAAACAGTGAGAAAAAGAACAAAAAATGTACGAAGTGGATTGGGACCCGTCACCGAGTTTTTTTTTTTTTTTGCAATGACGCAGTGGATAGTTCACTTCCACGCGGTAATTGGCATGTTTAATCCATCAACTACTTGTCAGAGCCCAGAGTTGTGTAATAATTCAGTTTCCTACTCATTATTTTGTTCCGCTTAAACGTTATTGTAAGTGTGCTATTGAAAATCATTTGTTTTCCATGTAGTATCTTATAGGCGCACAGAATTTATTGAAAAATGATAACTTACCCATTTTCCTTACTCCCAACCATAAC
The DNA here is from genome assembly GCA_002897215.1 of Eschscholzia californica subsp. californica. NCBI lineage: Eukaryota > Viridiplantae > Streptophyta > Magnoliopsida > Ranunculales > Papaveraceae > Eschscholzia > Eschscholzia californica. The sequence goes on along the minus strand of BEHA01001235.1, from coordinate 355,487 downwards.
GTCCAAGCAGGGACGGGTCCATGATTTTCACCTAGGGGGTGCAGATTTATATATTTAAATATTTTTTTTTGTAAACACAGTAATTAACAAAATACTTATATTCATTAATTATATTAATACATCAACAATTACAAACGCAATTGACCTCTATTTGATTAGATGAATAAAAAGAAGTAGTAGTAGAAGAGAAGTGATTTTGGTGTGGTTTGAGATGAAGTGAGATATATATATATATATATATATATATATATATATATATATAGAGGTAGAGAATTGGGTAGTTAGATGGTTGGTTAGATGAATTGAAATTTGTAGGGGTTTATGGTAGATGAATTAAAGTTTGTAAGGGTTTAGAGTGTAAATGAATGAACTCAAGATGCCCTGATCAATAGGGCTTGGTTGTATTTACATTAAAGAAACTAAGAGAACTATTACAATATTGTCCTTGAGTAAAAAGATAAATACAAAGACGTAGAATGAGAATAAATAAAGGGGAATTTGGCCAAAACTCCCTAAGAAATTATGATTTTGGTTAAAAAAGATTCATCAAAGTTTTTTAGGCTTCACCTCCCTGATGGCAATTATGTAATTTTCAATTTCAGTAAAAAGACCAACCTAACCCTAGTCTAAGAAAATACCTTGCAAACACCTTGCACTGCCTTGCAAACACTTTGCACTGCCTTGCACTGCCTTGCAGAGCCTTGCAAACACCTTGCAGAGCCTTGCAAACACCTTGCAGAGCCTTGTAAACACCTTGCAGAGCCTTGCAAACACCTTGCATGGTTTTTGCAAACACCTTGGATAGCCTTGCAAACAAATTGCAGAGCATTGCGAACACCTTGCAGAGCCTTGCAAAAACTTTGCAGAGCCTTGCGAACACCTTGCATGACTTTTGCAAATACCTTGCACAACCTTGCGAACACCTTGCAGAGCCTTGCAAAGCCTTGCAAACACCTTGCAGAGCCTTGCAAACACCTTGCAGAGCCTTGCAAACACCTTGCAATGCCATGCAAATGGTTTGCAAACACCTTGCAGAGCCTTGCAAACACCTTGCAATGCCATGCAAATGGTTTGCAAACACCTTGCAATGCCATGCAAATGGTTTGCAAATTAGTTTTGAATTGATTTAACATGAAATTTGTTACAAATTATTATATTTTGTCTAATAGAATGTTGTATCGAAAAACTAGCTAAAACCCCTACAAATTCATAATAGTCATTTTATAAGCTCTAGCACCATCATTTTACTTTTCTTCGAAAAACTTCCAAAGCTTTCATGAAATTCTCAATTTGAACATAAATACCAACCATGATTGCCCAAGAAAAAAATATTTCTCACAAGCATTCCATCTAACAACTTTATAGCTATTTCAACCAACCTACGTCTTGTATAACCAACTAACGTTGCATTCCAAGCAACAACATCTCTTTCAAGCATTTAATCAAACACATTGCTTGCATCAACTATACTTCACAACTTCCATATACATCCAACAAATAAGTTTGAACATAAACATCAAAACTACAAATTGTTATCCATCATTCATAACCCAATGAAAATAAAGCAATGAAGAAGTTGGATTATACCTTGAAACACTATCAAATTCTCCTTCCATTGAAAGTATATAAAACTTTCTCTCTCTAGAATTTAGAACCAAAAACTAAATCAAACCCCTTAAAAGCCTCTTCAAACAACAAGCAAATAGATTAAATCACCAAAACCTAAAAACATTAACCTATCTTATAGCCAAAATCGATTCAAACCCCAGAAATTTTAATCGGCGTCGACAATCCAACTCGGTTTGTTCATGAGAAAAACTCAAGTTCCTGATTTATTAGTTAGATTATTACTAGGTATTTCTAATTGAATGAAGGGTATTTTTGACTCTTAAAAAGTTGGTGCCTTTAAAAATGTCCTTCAAGTCTATTTTTATAACTTACTTGGGGCCTAGCTAGTTAAAAAGATGGGTTGTCTTTTTAACAAAAAAAATACAAGAAATTGGGCCTCCTGCCCAATTTCCTGATAAATAAATATATTAACACCCCCTCAAGCGGGGCGCCCAGGAACCAGAGAGAGCTTGAAGTTGAGTTCATGAAACCTTGAAGATGATAATCCTTTTATGAAGACATCCGCCAATTGTTCATTACTAGGAAGAAATTGAACTTTTTTATTTCCACGTTTGACTTGTTCGCGAACAAAATGAAAAATTGCGACATGTTTTGTGCGAGAATGAAGAATAGGATTAACCGTTAGATATGGTCGTGCTTATGTTATCACAGTAGATAATTAGGGGTTTAGGTAGAGAAAAATCCAATTCAAGTAGTAAATTCTTGACCCAAATGATTTCAGCCGTTGGATGGGCCACAACCCTATATTAATATAGACCTAGTTTCCTCGTTTCATTGAATAAGATTAATATAGACGTGATTACAAAATGCAACAACCCCCAAATGACAACTTGATTTATTTTTGTCCTATCTCACTTCTTCTTTTGTTGCAATTGTCATATCTCGCTTTGCAACACTATTTATAAAAAGAAACATCACCAAGATTATCACGAATAATATCTACCTTCTCTTGGACAGCTAAATGAAATGGACTCAGATCACCTTTCTAGTAATAAGACAAATCACAGATAACATTGTGATTTCCCCAATAATAATCCAGTCCATTCAGCAACTGCACTCAACGATTTTCTTTTTATTTGCTCTCAAGATGGATATGTCGAAGGCTTATGGTTGGTGAATTGAGTTTTTTTAATCAATTCATAGGGTCGTTGGTACACACGGACTGTTCTAAACATCATATTACTTCGTGTCAAAAATCCCATGCACGTTTAGAATTATACTCAATGGAAACCACAACAACCATTTAAAGCATATTAGGGTCTTCGAAGAATGTTGTTGCAGTCATATATAAATATTCGATTTAGAGGAATGATACTAGTAGTTTGTGACGTATTATAGCTAAGACTTGTCTTTAGTGGATTGGGTTGTCTTCTTTTTTTTTAATTGAAATATATTGGGTTCTCTTCTTGGGAACTCAATTCAACTATATTGTGGCAATAAAGCATCCCATAATAGTGATCACAAGTCCGTCCAACTTGACTTTACCAACCACGCAAAAGTAGGCAAATTACATTTAAGAAAAGTCAGGATTAAAACTGTGGATTTGTTAAATAATTGTTCAGTGATCCTTTGGCTGGTATTCTCACCAATGACATTTTTAATAAATTCCTCTCAAAAGGTTCAGAGAAATTGCGCAGTTTTGACATCTTTAGATCAATTTGAGGGGGTTGTTGAGATGTCTTAATTATCCTTGAGATATTTTAGGTATCCTTGGTATCTTTCCTTGTGATATTGCAATTATCATTGAGAGGTTGTATTATCTACTATTGATCAATCACTCCCTATGTTTGTGGGTTGAATGCAGTAGTACACAAGTGAAGGGAAAATTATATTTCTGGGATTGCATCTAGTCATAATTATGCAAGCTTTTGTTTACAATACTTTACATATCTTAATTTTCCTCTCCATAATGTTTTATATTGGGTTGTTCCCATGTGATATTATGCAACAATTTTCGAGATAAATGTACCCAAAAAACACACATAGTAAGTCAAGAAAACTTGAATGTGACTAAGGTGTTCGATTACTTTTTGTTTCGGACAAACAAAGGTGTTGTGTTAGACACAGTAAGTAGAAAATTTTCAACATCCAAATTCATGATCCTAATACGATTGGGTGCAAGTACTCAAACCTGTAGATACAGAATCTTAAACCATACCAACTAAAGGGACTTCCACTGTTCAACATGAGTTTGTGAGTGTCTTGCTAGGACTATCTAAGTGCCTCAGACGAGTACCCAACTGCCAAAAACACAAGTTTACACATGCTCGACTTGGAAAAAATACTAATAAGGAATATGAAGGTGATCTCCTTCGACTAAAGATGCAATGCGAGTTATTTGTCGGAAAGGGCAATCGATGAAGCAGATCATCAAGTTCGGACGATTTAGGATCGTAGTGTTTATCTAGAAACAACCAACGATCGTCAAATCACGAGGCTATGCGCGACTAACTTCGTCTGGATCCTACACCAAGTTACACCAAAGAATGTCGATTTGATCAGAAGATATGACTAGAGGTACTAGACGTATAAGCATGGGTCACACCAGTGAATATGTCCAAAAGACCTAAAGAAAGCTATGACAAAGATAGTACAAAGGCCTGAACAAAAGGATTTTTGGGTCGGGGCACTTAAGGGGACTTAAGGCCCATTTGTGGGTCGACCACACTAAAAGGGGTCGGCCAGACCTAGACTTTTAAGGCATAGGGTGGTCGTCCACATAAAGTAAAGAAAGAGAGATTCTGCTTCTGTTTTGGCTTTTAGGAAACCTGATTAGGGTTCGACTCTAACTTTGGGATTCTATATAAGGCCCTGATTAGAACTGAATAAGGTGTGGAAAATTCTCAAAGAGATTTTTGACTCTACAACATCAAGTAGAGAAAGAAAAAGAGAATAGTTCCAAACTATTTATCTAGTCTAAAGAAGACGGTGTTCTTCGTCCAATTACCATTACAGTTCTAGCTAAACTTGAGGTAGGAGATCAAGTCGACTACTCGGTGTCTCAAATGGAGGAGCTACAATTGGAGCTCTTGGTCTTCTTATATTCATCCGTTTAAGTCTGTTGAAATAACAATTGAGGTAACAATCTTTATACTAACTTAGTTCATATTAAGCTTGTGCATGAGCTCCTGGGGATACTAGTTTTAGACATTAAATGTCCGAGATTCCTGCGTGACCCCCTAAAGTACCCGAAATGTCGAGATGGCCCCTAGTCCATCTTTCCGTCCACGAGTTGTTACCGTCAAATTTTCACTTCCCACTTTCCCTTACGTCTGTCAGGCGTCGCATCAGCCAACCAGATTTGTCAGGTCATCATTTCCTTTGGCAACGCCCTTCTCAATGTTCATAATTACAAAAGATTTTGAGATATCCCCTTCATCTACTATTGGAATCTCAGTATCATTTCCCATTTGCGCCCCCTTAACAGTAAACCCCAACTCCGTTTATGTTACCGATTGGGCCACTTGTTCTTCATTTCTCATTTGGCCCTCTTCAACAATAGACCCCATCTCTGTTTTAATACCCAATTCTTGCACCCTTCGTTTCTTTCATTGTTCTAGGATAACAACCATTTTCCCCACCCTTTCACCACTAATGGTAGGGATATTCTCTATTGTCCTTTGTTGTACTTTACTATCTCGACTTATTCTTCTTCTCTCCGCTCTTTCTCTATGGTAACTTGAACGACGACGAATCAACTTCGTCATGCAAAGTTTTTTCCCTCAATATAGAGAATCGTTTCAGTGGGAGGGAACTAGAGATATTCAACTTCCACAAAGAAATGATGGTAACCCCCCACCTACTAGATCTACTTTAGCATGCTGGAATACTTGAAATATCGTTTCCAACTCAGAATCGTTAGAAAACACACAAGAAAACCTTGCTCTGAACTATAACACTAATCTCTAGCAAAAGTTCTCCTTCTGAGAATTTGAACGCCTTGCAAGCAATTTCCAACAACTTCATGTAAGTCAGATCCTTAATCGACATACAAAATAATGACTTTTTCACCAACGACGTACTCACTAAAATGAACTTTGAGAAAATCTGTACAACGCAACCATCAACCACCATACTGGAGTTTTACATCTATAATTTTTTTTTAACTGGAAAATCCATGTTCGATTTTGATTTGGAGTTGAAGCAGACGAGATTGAAGCAGAGAATAAAGAAGAAGGAAGATAGCTAGAAGAGAAAGAAATAAAAAGTGATTTTGGGAAAGTTTACTTTTGCATTTTCGTGTTTCTCTCTCCTCCTTTTTTGTTTGCAACATTTTTGTTCAAATAACAAAAAGACTATTTTTTTATCTTGTTTTCGTGTTTCTTTCCCCTCCCTTTCTTTTTGCAACGTTTTTGTTAAAAAACAAAACAAAAACTACTGTTGTGAGAGCATTTTCTTACATGTTGTCACTACAAGGTGTTAGTTAATCACTTAAATATATATCGTTAGAGCAAATACTCAAATGCTCATCTTAACCATTACATACAATTTTAGATCCATTTTTTGACTTCTCTCTAGAATTACGTTTTTAGCAGATGTTGATTTTTAACAGACAAATTGGCTGGTGTGCCAAATATTTTAAAATATGTTGTTAGTACCAATTTAATACAACAAACAAACTGAAAACTATTTTATTTATTCTTCTACTGCAGACGTTACCACCAAAATACAGATGTGTGTTTTAAGCATTTTAAATTTATTCTAGAAACGATGTTGATGCTGCTGATGTCAAAAAATAGCCTTCCGTTAACCAACAAGAAATCGAGACTTGATGCATGACAATGTCTGTTATGTAAAGGATATTTCGTCCAGTTGATTGATATTTCTTTTTCTTGCTCCCGCTTTTTGCTCATGCTCCTAAAAACCTGAGGAAAAACCTGCAATGGGTTCAGAAATCGCTCCGACTCTCAAGACAGTCAGATTGTTCTTTTGAGTAAAAGATTGAAATCTGATTGAACCTTTTGGGGAATGTTACGATGTTACTCAGGGTGTCTTGTGGAAGACGATAAGGGGCCCTTTTATAGGCTGAATTGGACTGGCTATGATAGACGGTGTAGATGAGGCGGTTGTAATCCACCGTTTAGGAAAGTTTCCTACTGTTCGTAGTTAAGGTTTCCCTTTGGGTTTATTTCGTATCTAAGATAAATAAAAGTTCTTATGTTCAAGGATACTTCGTAGATATCCTGCCGATGTGATAGATCTTCTAGGAAATGTTTCCTCCTTTGAGACTCTTGAAGTCCAAGTTTGCTTAAACACTTAAGATCTTTAACCGTCTGAGATCTTTAGGAAGATATCAGGATTAAGTCGGTAAGCGTGCGGCGCGCTTCTGTCTTCCCAACTTAGGGTGTAAGGCATCAGTCTTACTTACATGGACCTCCCTTACTTCTTTAGAGAATCCTAGGGTTGATATGACTGTGTTGTGGGCGAAACAGGGTTGGAACCTCTTAGCTGATCTTGGTCGACCTCCCAGTTCTAGGCGGAGCGTTGAAGGTCCAGCAGTCCTGCTGCCTTACCGGGTTGACCCGTTGGACTTCTGATCTACTCTTTACTTCTTGGCGTTAGTCAACGTCTGGACATTTTGTGCATCATCAGATGCAGCGAGCAAATTCGATAATGCTTTATTTATTTCGTCATTTTTATTGACATTTCTGATTTTCTTCAAACATATCATTCTTTTTTGGTAAAAAGAATAAAACAGAAACAACTTCTCAGAGCATTCTGTTACATGCTTTCAACACAAGGTGGTAGTTAATTATATAAATATATATTCATGGTTATAACAAATACGTGCATGATCATCTTAACCATTAAACACTGTATTCGTATTTTTTTGTTTTTTTTTTCGTTCTGTCTCATTTGCTTGCATGATGTTTTTATAAATTATTAACATGCCCCACTTTGTTTATTGCAATATCCCACTAAGCACAACAACCGACTTCATGACATTTGCATGTTACATAAAGCAAACAAGTAAATTCTTTTGTGTGAAGAATTGTTGGAACATTCATGTGTTTGTTGGACACTTTTACGTATGTTAATTGCATATTATCTATGTTTTTGACATAAATCTATTTGTTCAAAATATTCCTTATTTATTTGTTACTGATTTTAACCAATTGCAGACTCAAATTTTAATGGAAGGAGGTCCAACAACTACTGATTTACAAAAGAGGGATAAACTTCTTGTACCTGAGTCTTGAGGACAGTATTTACTCATGTAGATCAATTAATCTCCGAAAGACTGGAGGCTTTCTGTGATGCTCTTGGCCGACACGCATTGCTCTAAATAACATTTACACATTTATGATTTGTCTCGATACGTTGTCAACAAGTTTTACTTTTTATACTAAAGTTTTCTTACTTTTATGCTATAAATGTGATTCAGTTACTTACAAGAATAACACTCGTTCGTCCACGTACAACTCGGTTTGAGAGTTCCGACAACGTTGCGTGGAGAAAGAAGATATGTCGTATGTGCAACCAACCAGCTTATCACAACAATGCTATATGTCGATCCCAAACTTATTTTAAAATATCTTGTCTGTACACAACATTTTTTGTATTGTCTTGATTATTTACTTTTTGTTTCGAGACACTTTACCTTTTATAATTCAGATTAATTTTTTTTGTTATGAATACAAATTTACTATTGTTTACTGAACACTAGATGTTTTCAACATTTTTAACTTTACAAAGAACGTCTATTGATAAAATTCATCAAAAAGTTGCTTCGACAATTATAGTGTACAACGCATATCGAAATATTGCTATCAAAGTTATCCCCCCTCCCCCCATGGATCTTTTGCTTCTCGCCTTCTACCACTCCTATATCCATGTCCTCAACCTTTTTCTTCCCTTTGTCGGCAACAGAAGATTCCCTGCACATGGGATTTATAAGTTTGTTAATAGATTTCTGATAGTGTCTAGAAACACAATAGTGTATTATATTAACACATTCATACATGTCGCCGGCACAAATAAATTTGTTAAGAACATTCATCAAAATGTTAGTGATAAATTTAAATAGAGAGAGATATCAACAAATTTGAAGATATTAATCAAACATTGATAGTGTCTAGAAACACAATAGTGTATTATATTAACAACATTCATACATGCCTGATGAAAACATTTATAAAAATGTTCACAATAGTAATAAATTTGTAGATATTAATCAAACATTCATAGATGCCTGATGAAAACATTTATAAAAATGTTCACAATAGTAATAAATTTGCAGATATTAATCAAACAAATTAAACAAAAAATTATCTTTGTTCTAAAAACACATCTCAACATAAAAGCATACATGTCTTTCTAAACCATTTTTAAAAATGTTCGCAATAGTAACAACCTACAGAAAACAACTCAAATTTCGAAACAATAATAATCTTCAGTGTTGTAAACTGTTTTCCACGTAAACACCCACTATTATCTAAACATTCTCTAAAATTGTTCAGCAAACTAATGAACTTGCAAATAACATAAAGAACTATGCAACCATATTCTCGTAATTTCTTAAAACATTTTGCAGATATAGATCCACGGGTAAAGCTTCAACATTTTACACTTTGTTCAGAACAAATAAGGCCGTGCAGAAACCAACGACCTAAATTCAACAAAATTATCGTCATTGTTTCAGTGTAAAATTTAATGTTTTTGCCTCCAAAGTATTTTCTTTAGCATGTGTTACCACACCCTTACTTCGGCTTTTTTTGCTAGCTCTAGGAACATTAGTTGCGTTAGGGTTTGTTTTTTTCTTCGGGTTTGACCTTATTATGGATTCTTCATTACTCTTAGAATTAGTTTTTTTTTTTTGTTGGACTTTTAGATATGCTCTTTGTCTTCACCATTGTTCCGAGTCATCTGCAGAGGAAGAATGTTAAAGACATATCTTGGAAATCAAAATATATTTGTGAAGAAAATGCATCTCTTATCTGGGTTTGACCTTATTATGGATTCTTCATTACTCTTAGAATTAGTATTTTTTGTTGGACTTTTAGATATGCTATTTGTCTTCACCATTGTTCTGAGTCGTCTTCCTTCATCTGCTCACCCTAATTTCTTCTCTATCTCAATTTCTTCCCCAATTTCTTCTATCTATACCATTTCTTTTCTAAAAATCTTTTCTCTCATATTCTCAAGCAATAAAAATGGGCTACTACTTGACTATTAGGGATATTGTTTGGAGCAATTTTGGAAATATCCAGATGCATGTAGCTACGGATTTGGAGCCCTTATTAGTGATTTCTTTTCATTTCTCGTTTGTAATTCCATTTTTTTTTGTAATTTCAATGAATATGTCTCTAAATTCAATGTGTAGCTAACTTCAGTATCTAATATTATTTATGATGCCTATAATTGATGCTTTAGAGACATAATTTAATTAATTAGAACTATTGAATATAGCTCAAATTTGTGGAATCTGGCTGAATTTTGTTACAAGTTTCGGTTCAATTGCACCGAATGCAATTCCAATTTCAACTCTAAATCATTGATTCTGAATTCGATAGACCTTGAGCTGAATTTGTAACATTCAGTCTGAATCCACAGTTTTCAACGAAAAACATTGTAGTTGAATTCGGTAGACGTCTAACCCCAGAGATCGATTTCGGGCCCTGTAACGCTATAACCTAACACGATCAACCTAGCTTTACCGAGTGTCCGAGTCAATGGGTTGGGGGCACTAAAAACATTTACGGGGTGCGCCTTTTGAAACTCACCTTTTTTATATTGTTGAACTACTACTCCCCACTCTCTCGCGGAGTTTTTAATTTCAGACCCTTCGTGCAGAAAACTTTCCCTCCATTTCCTTCAAAATCCCCAAATTTCTTTCTTGCTACTCCCTTCCTTTAGGGTTTCTCCCCTTTGTCGATCTTTCTATACTTTCTCCTCTTGTCACGGCCATAAGAAAACGGAGGATCCCTCTCTCTCTCTCTCTCTCTCTCTCTCTCTCTCTCTCTCTACTAGGTATCTCCTATCTTATTTTGTTCTTTTTCCGTTGATGGGTGTTCTTTTTGGTTCGTTTCTTCCTGATTTTTATTTTATCATGTACCGAATTTAGATTCTCTATATAGATTGGTTTGAGGCAACGAATTTGTTGCTTGCCTATTAGGATTCTTGCTGATTTTTGAACACTAATTGATTTCCTCATAGAAATTCACGTTTCAGATATCTTATTGTTTTTATAGCTTAGGGTTCTTATTCCATCTACTACGGATGACATTTTTGAACACTAATGAAATAAATTATCTGATTATTAACGTCTCTAGGTTATTGATTCTCCTTTAGCTGTTTTTTTTTTCTCTGAGATTTGTGTTAATACTCCATGAAATAGAATGTATTGATAATCAAAGTTTATACCTAGGAGTTCTCTATAACCCGGATTCGTAACTAACGTCAAACATTTCGAGATTACTTCCCATTTGAATAATGATGGAGCTCAAACTAGGTAGTGGTTAATAAGGGGAATACTAGACTGATATGAATACCAATTTGGATTATCACTCAGGAGACTGGACTTGGCCTAAGCATTGAGTGTTTTCAACTAGTTTATGCATTCTCATGTACAGTAACATAAGAATGCAGTTACGAGCATACTGAATATCTGAAGTAGAAAAAAATATTTACAAGAAAGAGGCAAAACAAGATTTACGCTAAATTATTACATCATCCAAGATTTACGCTAAATTATTAGATTCCAAGTTGCTCTTCTGTTCTTCTTCATCTTCA
>BEHA01001235.1:319739-342420 GCA_002897215.1 Eschscholzia californica subsp. californica | reverse complement strand
CAATCGGGTAATGACATTAACATCTGGACTGACAATTGGATCCCTGAAATCAATGGAACTATTCAGAACAACAATCAATCCGATCTTACCAAAGTAGCTCAACTTATCTCGAACAACAACTGGAATAATGTAGTGCTCAGAGCCAACTTTGACGTTAATACTCAGAATCTTATCAAAACTATCCCGGTGAACAGCGAAGGTAAAGACCAGCTCAAATGGAAACTTACCAAATCGGGTAAATTCACGGTTGCTTCCATGTATCAGCACCTCAGCAATAATAATAGTAATCACAACCCTAACAACCATAACTGGAATTTCATCTGGTCTCTCCCGACCGTTCTGCGCATCAAAATGTTCATCTGGAAAGTCTGCACCAAAGCTATCCCTGTTAGGGAAAGAATCGGAAAATACATCGACAATAATACCACTTGTCCCAACTGCACTAGTATAGAATCTATTGAACATGCTCTTTTACACTGCGCTTTAGCTAAAAACATCTGGTTTAACTACAATATTATATCTGAAAATATTACGTCCATATCTGACTGGATCTTCTCTTGGGAAAATCATATTCATCTTTGCTACACTAGAGATAATATTCACTTTTCGACCATTTTATGGATTTTATGGAAAGTGAGGTGTGACCATTGTTTTCAATATGAAATCAATGACCTGAATAAAATAATCAGAATGATCGGAAACTTCCCAAAAATCAATATGAAACAGGAGAAAATAAAACATACTTCTAGTGAGAAATGGCAACCCCCGCCCCAGAATTTCATTAAGGTGAATGTTGATGCATCTTTTACTAATATAACATCCAATGTGGGAATTAGCTTGATTGTTCACAATGCAGAATCGAAATTCATAGAAGCGAAAGTAAAATCCACTAGAGCCAGAAACAGTGAAGAAGGAGAGGCGATGGCAATCTTACTCGGTCTCGAATGGGCGAAAACTAATCAATTCAAGAATATAATTGTAGAAAGCGACAATATTAATCTCATCAAACATCTTCACAATAAACATCACACGTTACACTGACAATCTTTAATCCACATCCGGAGAATTCGAGAAAGCAGAAAAGAATTCGAAGAGGTGAAATTCAAGTATACGAAAAGAGAACTCAATTCCAGGGCAGACAGATTAGCTAAATGGGCAAAGAAGAAAAACGCGAGCAAAGAGTGGAAGAATGTATCTTGTATTTTAGTTAATAAATATTGTAATAACGCTGTTATTTAATCTATGAAAGCTAGTTCAACAAAAAAAAAAAACTATTCTTCATCTTTAATGTATTTTCTGTCACTGGAAACCTTTTTGTTAAGACAAAGTCAATACAACTATTATAATTAAGAATATTTTTTTTTATAAAGGTTGACGATTCTGGATTGTTTACTGTGCTGACAAAAGTACCGTACTAGAGTAGTTAAAAGTGGTCAGAAGCACGACAAAAAGCTAAGGTGACGCTTAAAAGAATGGCAAAAGTGTCATAAAGCATGGCAACAGGAACCCCAAGAAAGCATGGCTTAAAGAGCTATCAAAAGATGGGTGATTTGGGAAAATAAGAAAATTATCCAGATTACAAAGTTTTGAGTGGAAACAAAAAAATTTGACACATTTTGTTTCCTCCAAACATTTCAACCTTTCAGCTTATTCTTCCTCAGCCAAAAATTCAGGCGACCCCCACCATATTCCGGGACATCCACCATTAACGCCGGCGATTTCCACCACCAAGTTCGTCTCCTCTTCCTCTCTCTCTTTTCTTCCCTTTTCTTTTTCTCTCTTTCTTCTTCGTGCTCTGTAAGTTCCGGCGAAGGGGACCTCTCCTTCGCCGGAACTTAGAAAGAGAAGTAGGGAGAGGGATGGAGAGAGAGAGAGAGATAGAAAGAGGAGGGAGAGAGAGAAAGAGTAGAGAGAGTTGTTGCTGGCCGTCGTCGGCGAAGAGCCGTCTGGCGACTCTCTCTAGCAACAAGGGAGGGTAGGGTGTGTTTGCCATTTTTTTTGTTTTATACCCTTTAAAATTTTACACCACAGATACTTTTCTTATTTCCTCAAATCACCCGCCCTATCAAAAGCGTCACATCAAAAGTGTCACGAAAAAAATATGTTCAACTAGTACAACCGTGGGTGATTATAGGGGACCTTAACACGATCCTTCACCCGACGGATAAAGTTGGAGGGAAGGAGGCCCTCCCGACCCATGCTATGAAAATCAAATTAGCCATTAATAATCTGGGACTCCATGACATGGGCTTTAGTGGACCACCCATCACCTGGTCAAACAGAAAATTCTCTGGCAAGCTTATTCAAGAGAGACTTGACCGGGCTTTGACTAACCACCAGTGGCTTCTTGACTACCCGGCTTCCACCCTCACTCCCCTCCCTGGCATTGGCTCGGATCATGTTCCTATTCTTCTCACCACCAAAATCAAATCTAGCCTAGGTCAGAAACCATTCAAATTCATCCGTACTTGGATGTCCCATCATGATTGTGGTCCTTTCATCAACACCAACTGGCTCACCTCTTCCATTCAAATCCATACCAAACTGAATTCCCTTGCCATCAAACTCTCTAGATGGAACAAGTCTGTTTTCGGTCATCTTGAAACCAAAATCAAACATCTCACTTCTACCATTCAAAATGTTCCCAACCAAGACACCTATCAGAGACTGTATTTCCAATCTAAAGCTATCAACCGTAACAGAAAAAAATCAAATTTCTTCCATTAAGAGAGATGATAACTCTTGGCCCAACGATGTCACAGAGATAGCCAACATTTTTTCTTCCAACCTCATCTCCTTCTCTGTGGGCACTCAAGTTCCGGACGAGTTGCTCGCCATTTTTCCTCCTCAGATTACTGATGTCCAGAACTTCTCGCTTACAGTTACCCCTATCGAAGAGGAGATCAAGAGTGCGGTCTTCTCTTTAAAACCGGAGGCAGCCTCGGGCCCAGATGGATACCATCCTTTCTTCTACCAGTCCACTTGGGACACAATAAAAAAATGATGTGACAGATATGGTCACCGAATTTTCAGCACTTCACACCCCCTGCCTAACCACACCCACATCTGCATGATTCCTAAAACCAAATCTCCTCAAACCACAACGGATTACCGACCCATCAGTCTTCTGAATACAACTTATAAAATCATAACCAAATCCTGGCTAATCGTCTCAAAAGAACTCTCCCTCATATTATCTCTCCTTTCCAAGCTGCTTATGTGTCTGGAAGACAGATAACAGATAACATCATCATAAGTCAGGAACTAACCCATTACTTCAAAACTATGCGCGGCTCCAAAAGCTTTTTCTGCCTCAAACTGGACATGTCCAAAGTTTTTGATTGGATCGAGTGGTCCTTCTTAGAGAACATCATGTCTCAGCTTGGTTTCTCTAGTCAGTGGATTCAACTCATTCATTCCTGCATCACTACCTCCTCCATGGAGGTCCTCATCAATGGTCGTCCGGGGCCCACCTTCAATGTCACTAGGGGGATTCGTCAAGGGGATCCCTTATCTCCTTTCCTCTTTACTATCGCTATGGAAGGTCTCAGTAGACTTCTAGAATCTAACGAGGATCCTAATCACTTCATCGGCTTTACCATCCCCAAGTCTAACCTCACCATCAAACACCTTCTCTTTGCAGATGATTGCATCATCTTCGACCAGAATTCTCTAGATAACATTAGCAATCTGAAGCAAATCCTCAAAACCTTCATTGCGGCTTCCGGCCAAATGATTAACTATACTAAATCTACCATCTTCTTTTCGAAGAACACCCATCCTAAGTTTAAAAAAATGATTATCCGAAACCTGAAAGTTCACCATTCCTCTTCTCTTGACAAATATCTGGGTACTCATCTTTTTATAGGCGCCATTAAAGAACTAGCTTTCTCCACCTTCCTTATGCAAATCCAGAATAAACTCTCCAAATGGCAAACCAACCTCCTTTCTCAAGTTGGTCGCTCCATTGTAATTTCTACAATTGCAGTGCCCGTTCCCCGATACCAAATGCAATATTTTGCCATCCCCAAAGGCATAAGTAACCGCATTGAGGCTATTCAACGGTCTTTCTAGTGGGGAAAATCCAAATCTATCCATACAATAAACTGGTCCACCATCTGCCTCCCCCGTAAATTAGGTGGTCTGGGTTTCAGGCTCTCAACCCTTGATAACCAAGTCTTTCTAAGTAAACTAGTCTGGCCCCCGAGACTCCTTGGGCCAAAATCCTTAAAGTTTAATATTTTCCTAAGGAGTTCAAGGCCCGTTCTGCCAAACCTAACCACTCCTGGCTCTGGAAGTCTACAGTTAAACATTTTGACCCTGTGTCCAGCCTTATCTTTTGGGATGTTAATAAAGGTACTGACATTAATATCTGACATGATTACTGGATTCCGAACCACTCACAACCCATTGGTAACGATAGAAATTGCCCCTAACTACAATGGCACAACTGATTAGTTATAACGAGTGGAATATGAATATTATATCTCACTGCTTTAACAGTGATATATGCAGGGCTATCCTTAGTATTAATCTCCAGGTACATAAGGAAGATACAATACGTGGACCTTAACCAAATCAGGTAATATCATTATCCGATCTAAGTATCATTATTTGAGAACCAACAACTATACATATGAGACGATGGAATGGAACTTTATTTGGACTATAACCACTACACCGAGAATCAAACTATTCTTATGGAAATATTGTACGAATAGTCTACCCGTACGAGACAAAATTGAAAAATTTATTGGTAACGTCCACAATTGTGTGTACTGCGAAAATATTGAAACGATTATTCATGTACTTCTCACTGTTGTTATGCTCGCCCTATTTAATTTCACTTTAATCTTATGACAGATAATATCACCAGTCTCAGATATTGGATTCTCCAATGGAAAGATCTAGATACGGAAATAATCGCACTCTATGCAAAGATTTTATGGTTTATTTGGAAAGCAAGATGTGAAAAATATTTTTCTACGAAGGAACAAACCCCCATGCAGGTTATTACCTGAATAAAAGGGACCACAACCAACTCAAATTAATCCGAAAAAGACCAACACAAATAACAACAACCTGATCAGTTGGAAACCACCAGAAGCCACGTTCATCAAAATTAATGTTGATGCCTCCTTCATGCCACTCTCAGATCCGGCAGGTATTGGTTGTATGATGACTAAGCATTTTTCATAGCTGCATTAGTGGAAACCATCAGAGGACAAAATGCAGAAGAATGCGAATGCCAGACTATAATATGTGCAATACAATAAGCAGTAGAGTTAAAGATCCACCACATCCACATCGAGAGGGATAATCAGAACTTGATTCGATTCCTCCACAACAACAACACATCAATCCAATGACAATCCGAGAAACTTATGTACCATATCTCGAGTCTCAGGGACAAATTCGAGACCATCATCTTCACGTATACTCCTAGGCAAAAGAACGCACAAGCAGATAAACTAGGGAAATGGGGAAGGAGAAACCGGCGCACTTGACACTCCATTCAAGATCTCTCCAACTATTTAGTCTCTTAGTCCTTTGTGTATTTAGTTTGTTCAACAAAAAAAAAAAGGTAACACTGAAAGCGTGGTCAAGGTACAGAAATGTGACCAAAAGCAATAAAAGCTTTGATTAAAGTGTGGGCAAAAGTGCCATTTGAAAGGGTAGTGAAAAGACCACCAAATAATTTGTGGTTGGTCTCTCAAATTGGTATGCTTTCCCTTTATCAGCCCCAATACATTTGCGGGAAATAGATCTGCCCACAGCAACGGGCGGTGTTACTACTTTCTCTGCAAATTTCCATGGCTTCCCTGTCGACGTGGTTTCGTTACATAGCACACAAGTTCGAGTACTCTCTCTCAACAACTTGGAAGGTTAGTCAGTCCCCTCCCTCTCTCTCTCTCTAAACCCCCGTCTAGGTTTTGATTGATAGTTGATTTTTTTCATGATATGAAGGCTAAAAGTTTTATTTTTTTTTAGGATTTCTTGTAGATTTTGATGAATAATAATTTTTATTTCGCCTCTGGGTATTGTTGATTTGAACTGTTTTAGGGTTTTTGTTGATGTGGGATAGGGTGAATTGGGCTAATGCAATTTCTCTCTCTTTTAAGTTTTTCCATATTTCCTCTACATGTTCTTGTTGAGTTGTTTCTATGAACTTGGTTGAGTTCCGAAATGGGCAATGTTTCTGGTATATTTTGCTAACATATTAATGGATCATCTGTTCACCTAGTTGTCTTGGTCTTGTTACTTAAATTTTCTCCTAGAATTGTTTGATCTTATTTTGATGGGTTCAGTTAGATTTTTATTTCTGATATTCTGTCCTTGGAAGTTTTTTATGTTTATAGGATTTAGCTTCTCAAATTCCCCAAAATTGAAGTACTCATCAGGTTAGGTTGCACTTTACTTTGCTTGAAAAGTAGCTTGAAGTGACCAAAATGAGCCGATATGAGATAACCGAATAAGATTCTCAGGCACTGTAGTATTGAGATTGAGGGTTTAGGATAGGAACTTACTCCATCTATGTGTAAACTTATCATTTATATCAATCAGGTAATTGACGTTGACGCACTCGTTAAGATCGTCTAAACAGAAACTCCTATGGGCACTGAGCGTAGAATAAGTACTATTGAAGTTTATGAAAAAATTCCTTTCCTATTCCGTTCCAGTCTCACTCGTCATGCTTTGTCGTATGTCATAGATGGACGTCATGACTTAGGAAGATCACAAGATCCAAGAAACCGTCTACCCCTTGAAGAGTATTTGAAAGTCCACAAGAAGTGACTATTTTTGTCAATAACTACATTTGTCAATAACTACATTTGTCATTTTTTTAATTCATATGGAAATTCTTTATCAATCAACTTTTGTAGTAAATTTTCGTAGCAACCACGAGTGACGGGAGTTAACTTATTCAAAGTATCACCCCAAACCGCCAGGTTCAACCGAGAACCACCACCTCTCCCCCACATCACCTCCACAACCACCGCTTTGCTTGCCTTTACTTGGAAGAGCAGGAATTCTGCAACCCTTAGTACCATTTGGATCTTGCACTCCTTGCACATTCATTCACAATTTTAAACTCTTGATTTTGGGGCCGCAAATCTTTTCCCTTAGCTTTTCGTAATTCTTATAGCTATACATATAAAGCTTCCAGCCCCTTAATTAGTTCACTACTTGTTATTTATGGGTGATTTTGTGGTTCAAAAGAATAGGTTGTTAATTAGATTCGTAATCACCTTCATCTGTGTTTGACTGTTTGGTGTAGGTAAAGTGTACTCTTTATTTTGCTCCTCTAGTAAGTTCGGATGATTAGTTGATGAGTTTATGTCTATTTTTGAAGTATTCAAAATGTGGTGTCACAAGATCATTTTTGGCGGTATGTTGACCAAGTATTTTTATGATGCAGAGCTATAAAATAGGTCAAATCAGTGACAAAGAAGTGAGTGATGCCGTTTGGAAGAACGTGTTTCATGGGAAATTGACATACTTGCATTGGAATAAAGGACATGAGATGGCCCCAACAATATGGGAGCAAGGAGGGACTCTTCTTGTTCGGAAACTAGCCACTGTAAATCCAACGTAATTTAGCTTGCATTGTCTATTAGTTTGTTGAGTTTAACCTTAGAAGCCGATGTAACATTTTCTTAACCACGTACTTTCGAAAACTGTTTTTAGATCTCAGTGCTTTAAAATCAAATGTACAGATTGTGCCATCAATGAATTAAGCAAGAGTCTGAGTAAAATTCTAAGTGATTGTAGCACTTCTTCTTGCAGACTCGTCCGAACAAGTATATTGAGAAGCCCTAATTTTCTACTGTAGAGTCTTGTTATAAATCATAGTTCGATATTTAGGGTTCTTTGGAACTCTTGGGGTTGCCTGTCTATAGATAAATTGTGAGCTTATCATACCATATTCAAGTCTTCGTAATATACGTGCCGTTTCTTCTACAGGCGTGTATTTGTTGGAGATGTTGTCGTCGTTAAGGACCCGGTAAATTCAGACAACTATCTAGTTAGAAGACTGGCAGCAGTAGAAGGTTATGAAATGGTGTCCACCGCCGAGAAAGAGGAACCTTTCCTTCTTGAGCAGGATCAGTGTTGGGTACTATCTGACAATGAAGCTCTGAAACCTGAGGTGAATTTGATTTTTATTTATCACTGGACGGGTTTTGTCAGGAACTCGAGTTGGTTGAGATTTCAGTTCCAACTTCCTTAATCTTTTATCTAATAGATTGAGCATTTTTCCTTCCTCATAAATGGCCCATATTGATGAACTATTGAGTTCATGTGTCCACTTCTTTGGCATAGAAACAAAGAAAATGAAGTTGGGGAGAGGGGGAGACTGGAGAGTGTGGGGACTTAGCCTGGTTCCCAAAACTCGACGAAACTCAACTCAAGGCCTGTGACTTGCATGCCCAACGACCTACTAGACGCATTCGAGTTGGTACCAGTTGTTCGGTGTCCAATTTATTGGTCTTTTCTCCACTAAGTTTTTCTCTTCTGCAGGAAGCCAAAGACAGTAGAACATTCGGCCCTGTTTCCATGACAGACATCGTTGGCCGAGTTATATATTGTTTACGAACAGCCATAGACCATGGCCCCATCCAAAACAGGTGAGTAGTGAAAACCACATCGGACCGGATTGATCGCGGAATTCACGACCCATCTCATTATGAAATTTAAATTGATACATCTTTTTACACAGCTAAAGAACTGTTCTTTTTTTGGCTTATTGATCTGCTGCAGCCAAGTAAGTATGCAGAAGGATTCTCCAGTGATTGCAGTAGAATTGGATGTCGACGAGATGGCAAAGAATCACAAGGCTTAGACAATTGCGATCTTAATCTATTCCTTCCAATTTTAAACTCTCATTCCTTTTCCAAAGTTTATGTTCTCAGGGTTTCTGAAATAAAGACAAACTGTAGTTTCTTCAGGTACATTTTGGATGTTCTATAGATATATGTAAATTGTGACTAATGATTGTGGGATATGAAGTCTTATCTTGTTTTCGTTTTTCTTTCGTTTAAGGGAAGATCGCCATTCGGAGAGTCAAATTAGTTATCATGAGAACAAATTATAGTTATATTTATTGCGTTCCGTCTTTTAAGCTATAAAGGTCATCTTTGGCGCGAAAGAAAGAAATGTTATTACCAAAATCTAATCTGATTTGCTTGAATGCGTTAGTTTGCAAATAATGTAGTTAATGGTTTTCGGCTTGTAACGTCCTCTAAACGGGCTGCTTTGCTGGAGCCAGCCCATTTCTCACCCCTATCGATGGCGTACAGAGAGGTGTAAGTAGAGTGTAAGAAAAAATATGAATGTAAAAGAAAGGCTGAGAGAGCAAGTGAAGAATCAAATTTTCAGATGTTTACATTGACACCTTTGTAACACCATCCAATTTACACAGGTACCCCTTCCTAATCACAAATTCATAACCCTAAAAACACCACTACACGTGCCCTCAGCTGGTACAGACTTGTGAAATCAAAAACCCCCATAAACAAAGCTGAAAGTTGGAGCGAAAACTGAAAATACCATATAGAAATGCAAAGTAACCGTCATTAATACCAACTTTGATGCTCTGAGCAATGTCTCATTTCGTTTCTAGTAACATCCCAGGTACACATTTTTCTTCTTTTCGTTTTATCTTCTCTAAATTTGTGTTTCATAGTCTAGGGTTTCTTTTACTGAATTTTTCTTTGATAACGGTAAGGAATTGAGGATAGCCTGTTTTTGTTGATATGGGTCGTGAAGATTTTACTGGTTTTTAATAAAGTAGGGTTTTTTAATGGTGGGTTTCACCCTCAAATGAGCCATGAGGAGTTTGATTGTGTTCTCTTGTGTGGGTATTGGTTTCCTGTTTCTGTAAGTTTTTAGTGGGTTCTGTGGTTGAAAATTTTAGGTTTTTTGTGAGATTAGACACCAGAAAAACCTCGTTTAGGTGGATACCATAGAGAGTAGAGATAAGGGTTATTTTGATGTCCATTCTTATTGGAGATGAAGATAAAGTTGGGTTTTAGAGTTTTAGTAGTTTTGTTTTTGTAGGAGTTCAATTTGTTGATACTTTGATATTAGGGTTTAGATGTTTCTTTGCAGGTATTTCAATTTGTCTGTATTTTGTTCCTCGGATGTTAAGTTGGATATGCATTTCTTGGAGTTCCTTACTTTTTTGATGTTCTTAATTTTTATGTGTTTGGGTTACAAGTTCCAGTAGAAACTTCTAAGTTGGCTGCAGGAATTTCCGAATTGGTAAACACATTTACCTATAATCCAAGGAAGATATCGAGCAATTTGCACTTCCTGCGAAGTCATTTGATACACCTAGTTGCTAAGAACTGTTTTTATTTGATGTTAGTGCCCGGATCTTACATATGTATAATTTGAACAATGAATAGTCTACTTCCCTTAACTTGTTTTTGAACTTGGATACTGCTATAAATAGGAAATGGTAAAGAACCATTTTCGACTAAACTAATACCCTCTCCTAGGATGCAGGGCTGACACTTTTTTCGTCTCCAATGTGGTGATGGAATTGTTAAAATGATGTACTTATTGAAACTAATTTTCGGCTAGGACTAGTTGATACTGTTTTACTTGCATATCATGATTTAAGGAAATCAAAGTACGCGGGTACAAAACTTTAAGCCTGATCTGATTTCCATGTGTTGTAAGCTTTTGGTTATTGCCAAATACTTGAATAATGTTCTCATCTTTCTTTGCCAAAAATAGATTTTGCTATATCTTGATATCTGCTACGGATTTTGGTTTTCGTGAAGGTTATGGACCAGTTGAAGGTAAATGTCTCCTTTCTTCAGGAGTTCCAAGAAGAGCAGTCACTACATCGTCGTTTTCTGGCCATGGTGGAATCAAACCCTTACCCCATGTCAAGGTCCTTTTGAAGAAAAGCCCAGTGATATCCTCAAAGAGAGGTCTGCCTTTTGTCTGTGCTACAAGCTCGAATAATCACAGAAGAAACCCGGATTTCTCTAGGCAGAACAAACAAAATAACGTTTTCCCCAGGAACAGGAATAGACAAAATGTAGACAGAGATAACTCTGAAAACCTTGAAGACTCTGAGATATTATCCTCCAAAAATGGACCTTTACTTTCTCTCTCCACTAGCCCGAGATTTCAGACAACTGCAGCACCTGGTCCAAGAGAAAAGGAGATCGTCGAATTATTCAGAAAGGTTCAAGCCCAGCTACGAGAACGGGGAAAAGCAAAGGAAGAACAGAAGATGGAAGCCTCACAAGAACAAGGTAAGGAGACTGAAACAGTTGATTCTCTTCTTAAACTGTTAAGAAAACACTCAACTGATCAAGGAAAGAGAAGAAGCAACAGCAGTCCAAGAGACTTCGGTTTAGAACCAGAACAGAATAATACGTACGTTGAAGATCAAAGCAGTAGCTACTTAAACCCAAATCATAATTTGAGACAAGAAGAATCCCAAGAACCAAATTTAAATCCTTTTAGAAGACCAGTATCGAACTTCAGGCGTAAATCTCCAATTCCAAGAGTTAAGTACGAGCCTGTTTATTCTCCGGAGGACACTACCAGTTCTGTCTCATCCTCTAAGGTGCACGGAAGAAGAAAAAAGAATGAGCCAGAGCCAGACTTTGAACCTGCGCCTGAACCTGAAATCGAGCTTGAATCTGAGTTAGAGTCACTCGCTGTTTCCTCTACCACTTATGATGAAGTAATTCCTGAGATATTAGAGTCTGAATCCTTGGATATTGATGAAGCTTATGTTGATGAAATGGTAGATGCAGAGTCATCAATTCAACACACCGACTTGAGTGAACTAAAACTTGTAGAACTGAGGGAGCTTGCAAAATCACGGGGTCTGAAAGGGTACTCAAAGTTGAAGAAAGCTGAACTGGTCGCGTTATTAGGCAGAGACTAAGATTACATATTCACATGAAGCAGCAGAGGGTAGAATGATGTTCTCGCCTCCTTCATCAACAAAGCTAGAGTTTGATTTGTTCTTTCACATCTTTTTGTTATCCAGATTTCACATCTCAAAACTCAACTTCCTTGTCTTAGATCTTCAGTAGCTGATGCTTTTCACTTTCCCAGGGTTGAGAAATCAAACAAATGTTGTTTGTACTTTGGGATTTTGAACGATTTTGGTGTTATGTGATCTTGTAAGTTTTCACCTAAAAGTTTTTGCCTTTCACTCTTTTGGGGTTAGTGTAAAATTTGTTTCGTTTATTACGTTAATCATCTCCTGGAAACATTTATTCCAAGTACTATAAAGCCCACAAGGACTATATGTTTGAATATATATTTTTCTTAACCTAATAGAATACACGTCTTGTCGGACGTTTGAATATATTCAAAACTCCATAATCCAACTTGAATGGTTGTTGAGTATTGACTTATTTTCTTCCAATCATTACATTTATTCCTTGAAGCTTCTTCTACCACCTTCCCTCCTTGTAAAATACATGTACATTACTACGTCCATGAGTCAAATTAAGAAACTACAAAAACAAAGAAAGACATAAGATTCTGGCCACTAAAATCCTATATAATAAAACAGCTCAGTAGTTATCTAAGGTATAAGTCTGGTCGTCCATTCTTTGAGCAGTTTTTGCATCCGACGGGTGAAAATATTCCAAACTCTATACAGTTTAAGTGTTTTAGTAATTGAATACCCTAGCCGAGGTTATATTAGTCATCTAACAAACCAATTTTTTTTTTCTTCCCACGTTCTGTCCTTACAAGTTCCAATTTGAACTTCGGCTCTCTCCCTCCAAGGCTCTAACCGACTACTACTTCATTTATCTCTCTCTCTCTCTCTAAATTCAGTTTTCCCCACTCCTTAATTTAGTTCCTGTGCATCCCTCCCTCTATCTCCATCTCTTTGATTCACTTCCAGTTTGGTTCTTATTGGCAAAATTGAATTCTCACTCAAAATCAAGTTGTAGTTGAGGTGTTTGAAGAAATGTTTCTGAGGTCAGTCTACAAATATAAATCAGTCATTTTCAATTTTGTAGTTTCACATTAATAAGGTGTTCACTTTTAGTTCAAACATGGCACAATTTTATGGTTCGGTTGATATACATCGAATGTGAGTTAGAGGTTTTTAGCATACTTTATCTCCCTTCAATCTATATCAAGTTAGTTTGTATTTCTCACCTTTTAGTTGGACACAAATTGTATGAGTAAATGCTTATTGTGAGTTAGAGGCTTGCAACCTCTCTCTCTCAAGAGTCTGTCCAAGGTGACCTTTAGGCTAATTTTCTCTCTGAAATGTCTCCCAGGTTAGTCATTCTATCCATAGATAGATTTTCAAATATTAATTTTTACAGTTTGTTGTTTTAAATATTGTAGTTTCAATGTATGCAAATAAGGTTTTCTACGAATGTCTTTGAGGGGAATTTTGTTTTGTTAGTTTCAGACTAATTTGTTTAATTTCTCTTTGGTTTATCAAAAATTAATACAGGAAGACGATATACTTTGAGAACAAGTATTGATGTTTACATCTCTTTTATGTTTTAGGAGTTAGTTACTTTGAATGGTGTTTTTTTCTTCAGATGGTCAAGAAGGTAAAAGTTGAATTTTTGTGTGCAGTTGGACGATAATCGCAAGTAATTTTAAGGATAGAAATTCATAAGTATTCAGATTTAAAAAAAGTTCGATAATGTATAAGTTCTTAACAAAGTTTTCTGCAGGTGGTATACATACTTGAATTCAGATTTCAAAAAAGGGGATGGTCACCAGAAGAACTTTTGTGAGGTAATTGATTCTATAAGAACTTTTCAATATGGTTTTCATTTTTTAAGAACTTTTGATGATTTCCAACTTTCCAAGAGTTATAATATTATTTCCTTTTCTTGAACATCTTAAGTTGTTCTGATCATTTCAATTGATTTTGAGTCTAACAACAAATATTTGTGCAGGCTCAAAAGTTATTCGGCTATCGATGGACTGAAATTGCTAAGGTTGTTTCAGGCAGGTAACTGTCTGAACTCTTATTCTGTTATACGCTTCTAGGGTTTTACATGTAAACGTTTCCTACTAAGGTCTGAACTTGGTGAATTTTCTAATGCAGAATGGATTCATTACAGACACGGCTACTGAATCGGTTGTACCTCTGAAGAAGATAAGGTATGAAGATGAAACTTTTCAATTGTGAATGAAATCTAAGTCTTAACGACATAGTAGCAGGCAAATGGTCGAAGCTGAAGGTGAACAGACTTCACATGCTGAATGAGATTTGACTTCTGCATGGCGAGAAACAAACAGATAAGGCATTGACGACTTACTTACACTACTCAAGGGACAAAGAATGTTGAAACTCAATTCTTAAACCAAATTGTCACACATTTTTTTTTACATAGAATTGTCACGCATTTTGATCACTACTGTCATCAACAATCATCCAAAAAACCCCAAATGCATAATATATGAACTTATTAGGAAAGTAGTTAGAATCTTACTGTTGAAAATGTGCAAAGGCAGCCATCAAAACTACATTTTATCCTCCCAGTATCAGAAGGACCTGCATTTTCATGCATACTCATATGCCTTTTGAAATTTTTCTTCACCTGCTTAGTACCACATATGGTGCACAGAACATGGTGGTGGCAAGATTGACATGGGCTTTAAGGCATTCAGCATTCCTGAAAGTTTTCATGCAGTCAGGTTCGCAGCAGACTGCCTCGATTGAATCCAGGAACTTATCACTTTTACTACAAAGCAAAATTGATCAATTTTGGGTGGAAGCAAAATATGAAAGTCTTAAACGACATAGTAGCAGGTTGATCTTATAGATTTGATTTGTCCGAGCTTGAGGTATATAATCTCCCTCTCTTTTGTCTTTGTGTGCTTATATGGTTTTTCTATCTTGTAATTTGATCATCTATATCTCATTATCTGTCTCTTTTGGGTGGAAGCAAAATGTCGCCATAACAATTGCTCCTTGGTATGGTTCAGATACTCCTCATTGGATTCGTGGCATAGGATTCTACACCCTTTCTGCATTATGATTTGATGCAAGTTGATATACGTAGCTCAACTACAGTTACCGTGTACTTCTCATGTTTGAATATTTTGCTAGCAAGAAGATTCAATCCAATGTCATATTGTGTTTCAAGGTTTATTTTCTCTCAAGAATGCATCTTTGGTCAATTTTCTCTCAAGAATGCATCTTTAGTTTTAATTTTCATATTGTAGAAAGTCTGAAAGTTCTGAAATTCAATTTTCTTTGTCATCATAACCCAAAGTAAGTAGCAAATTATTTTTTTGTAAAATTCAGAAATCCCACTTTTCTTTCTATTTCTTTTTAGTTTATTTATCCTCTTTGAATCATGTTTGATGGATTCCGGTTTATGATTTTTTTTTCTTGATTAGTTTTTTGTGTGGGCTGTAATTGCAAGGAGGTATTTGAAGAAATGCTTGAAGTCGAATTTCGCACAGAAAGTGTTTGGACAACCAGAAATCAAACAAAATATCTGACTGATTCTACTATATTTATGTTTTAGGTGGCATAAAGTCTTTAAGTGAATGGCTTCAAATCGTGAATAACCGAGTCCAACAGAAAGAAATGAAACACATGCAGATGTAAGTATAAACATGACTCACTCTCTCTTTTAATTATTGTCGAACTGATTCAATTTTGATCTTTACAAGATTTGGTTACTGTTGGGCAGTTGGGGGCTTTTTGGTTACAGCTTAAGATTTTTGTGTTATGAGATTTGATCATCTTGCTGGGATATGATAAACTTTCACTTTAATCTCAGTATAGCCCCTTAGTTGTATTTGTCATTGCAATGAAGTATTTGAAGAAATGCTGAAAATTTTGTGGAATTATGCTCAAGAAATGTTTGAAGAGATGCTTCACTGAAGTCTTTGGTTGTAAAAACAAATTTTCCGTTGTAGAAGTTTGAGGTTGCAAAAGCAGTTTAAGTTTACTAATATACAAAATGATTATCCTCAAGAAGTGTTTGAAGAATGCTTCACTGTAGTCTTTGGTTGTAAATACAAATTTGTGGTTGTAAAAGTTCCAGGTTGTTAAAGCAAGTTTAAGTTAACTAATATATGTAAAAAGATTTTTTTTTTCTTTCAACTTCATTAAGTATAAATTCAACAAAAAAAAAAAAACTTCATTAAGCATTTTTTTAATGTATTTTTACGATAGCTCAAAGAGTCCACCCAACAAATAACATTTTACATCACGATATACTAAATATAAGGTTGTAGAGACCATCAAAACCATTTTTACTTTGTTTGAACAACCAGGTTTCCACCTAAGCCCTAAAACAAGCCCGTCGGTTACTCAAGGTATAAGTGTGACCATCCATTCCTTATGTTAGCTGTATTTTTACGATAAATCAGGGAGTCCACCCAAAAGAGCTCAGTGGGTTTATTACGCCCCATTTTCGAATGAAATCACGTACTGATTTCGGATGACAAGTAAACACATGACACCAAAAGGTGTGAAAATGGGCATCATGCAATTCTTGGGTAAGCTCGACCCAATGTGATGTCAATAGCGTGACCATAGATCCCGCAGTACACGCGCACTCCGAGAATGTTCAAAAACAATTTACTCGTAAAATTGGGGCGTAATAAACCACAACGGCGTTAGCCAAGAGGGATCTACCGCGCCCGTAGGGCGCGGTGGGAACCTAGTAAAACAAAAGTAAAGACAATCCTCTTTTTGGACTCCTACTTGAAAACCATGCCATTTCTTTTCTCATATTCGGTCACGTGCAGTCTCTTTTCTCATATTCGGTCACGTGCAGAGAAATCTTTCAGTTCAAGGAAAAATGAAAAATTAGTGTCGGAGCGGGATTCATTTTGTAAACAAGGTGGTACCAATAAAATAGTGACTCAGATATTATTTTACTTTCCGATTAAGGAATCATAAGAAATTCTTCTTCAATTTCAGCTTTCAAATCCCTTTTATAGTCTAGAACGCTTTGAGGATCTTCATAAAGCACGATTTTTTCTTGATTCTAAAGGGCTGAATTTCATCTTATTGGGCAACTTAGATTCAATTAGGGTTTTATAAAGGAAAAATGGGGCAACAACAATCAAAAGATGAGATCCTTTTTCAGCAAGTCAATTACGCTAACATCGAAGGAATCAAAGCTCTTCGTAATGAAGGAGCTGGCCTCGAGGTACCCAACTGATCAAATTGTTTTAAATCAGTTTAAATTTTCTCTGTTTGTTCTATTTCTGATGAATTTTTTACTTTTTTTTGGGGGGATTGATTTTGTAGTGGATTGATAGAGAAGGAAAAACTCCTTTGATTGTTGCTTGTATGAATCCTGAACTAATTAATGTTGCTAAAACTCTCATAGAGCTTGGGGCTGATGTTAATGCTTATAGACCTGGTAAGATATTCTTCTTCTTCTTCAATGTTGTCAAAAACCCTTACTCAATTTGATGATACTACTTGATTACCCATTTCAAGTTTTGAAATTTATTGCCTGGGTAAGATGATTTTGCATCTACAATTAGTTATTTGCATGAAATGAGATGGATTTTTTTTTTATTATTAATCTTTTGAAAATGCTAATGCTCTACCTTTTCTAGTCTTTATTACCATGGACTGTTTTAAAGTCATGATATCTTGTGAAACCCACTTTAGTTGGGTGGTAACCTGTGTGTCTCTCTAATGGTGAGACCAGGGTTCGAATCTTACTGTATCCAAATTTATTTTTAATATCTCCGCACCAAATTCATCATGGATTATCTCTTTGTTGAGTTATTATTGTCTAATCTCATTCTTCTTCCCTTTGTCGTGTCACTTGATTTGAATTAGCAGTATGTGTACTTATGGTTTAAATTTTTCTGTTGGACTTTAGGAAGTCATGCCGGTACTCCTTTACATCATGCGGCAAAGAGAGGCCTTGACCAGACTGTTAAGTTACTGCTGTCACATGGAGGTTTG
This sequence comes from Eschscholzia californica subsp. californica, assembly GCA_002897215.1. Classification (NCBI taxonomy): domain Eukaryota; kingdom Viridiplantae; phylum Streptophyta; class Magnoliopsida; order Ranunculales; family Papaveraceae; genus Eschscholzia; species Eschscholzia californica. The sequence continues at coordinate 324,500 of BEHA01001235.1, read as the reverse complement.
TATTTTAACTACTTTCGAGCTTGAACCTTAAGTTCTTTGCTAAAATATACTCTTCAATGTGATCTTTTTTGTGTTAGTGTTCCTAAAGAATGAACTTTTGATTGTCTCAGCCAATGTTTTTGTGGTAAATGATGATTGTGACACACCACTTGATGTTGCGAGAGCGAAGGGGTTTAGCAATGTCGTTCGTACAATTGAGGTAGTCTTAATGTTTGCGGGTCAATTGAATACTAGATTACAAGTGTTGTTTGCTTCTGAATATATATATATATATATATATATATATATATATATATATATATATATATACTTATATAGATAGATAGATAGCTTTTGTCTTGCATCTTTGAGGATTGATCTTTAGCTAAAGCCTTGTTCCTAATTGGTTCTTTTTCAGAGTCATATATGTCTTTTCTCTGGTTGGCTCCGTGAACTACATGGTCCAGGCTTCCTTGAAGCATTAGCTTCTCAATGGTTATCTCGAAAAATGTGAGTATAAGGTTTACACCTCTTTCCATTCCTTATTCATCGCCCATTGCTATATACCTTTTTTTTCTTTAAATCAAGTTTTTTCTGCGTGGTAATTTGGAGCTGTATTTTCTCAAGGTCTAGGTCTGTCACCTGATACTGTTGTTCTCTCTGCAGTTGGGTTGTGGTTATACCTTGTGGTTCTCGTGATTATATGAAGCCTGCCAAGTTGGACCTTGCTATATATTCTAGTCCACAGGTATTCTAGAGCTGGTTAACTTAGAAAATATTACTATCTTACACGGACCATACGTAATCTGAGCTGGTGCTCTTGTTTGGTGGTATTCAATGTCTTATGTTCATGAAGTGTGAAATATAATATTTTTGTCTCCTTTTGAGGTAGCTTATGATGCTTAACGAAGATTATCATGCTAAATTCTCAGGATGCCAGACCTTCTGTTGTTATTGCACTTCCAAAGGCTAAAGTTGAAGAGCCAAAATTTCACCAACCAGATCCAGTACTAGTCCTTATTGACAAGGCTACGAGTATGTCCACAGTTTTTTTTTTTTTATTTCTAATGAACATACTGAATACACTCTATACAAGATCCTACTCTGATGAAAAAACACTACTTTTCCTGAGTTAAAATAATGAAAAGTTTCTTTCTAGGATATATCTTTGCCCACGTTATATAGGGAATGTATAGATGATATACTCTATATAAAAGACAAAAGCAAAAGAAGTAACTGTTTTTACTGTAATTCTTCTTGGTTTTGGACAAGTACATGAATTTGCAACCTGGGGTTAGTTCATATGTATGCATCTCAATATATCGATAACAAGGATCACTCTCTGACTTAAACGTTTAATGTACCATGTCGATTTCGAAATTTGGGTTAATTTGATTTTGAACAGTTGGAGACCTTCAAAGATAACATTTTTCTTTTCTCTTATGAAATGGACATATGTACCCAGAGTTACTTTCATTGATACCCTATTTTCTCAATAGATACTACTAATCTGACATAATAATGTACGTTCTTTTATACTAATCTGACATAATAATGTACGTTCTTTTATACAAACTTTTAGTGAGAAGTCCATGAATCCCATTTTTGTGGTGCATGTAATGGTAATTATTCTTTCTTTAACCATGGGGGCATAGACAATTGAAATATATGAAAGAAAACATGTTTCTCTTAGACAATATTCTTAACAAAACCGTGCTCTGGAGGTGTTAATATCCAGCTTTTGTTTGCCTTTATTTTGTTAAAGATTTTTTGCTAAAAGTTCTTATGCAACTCTACCGGGTGCTTACATGACAGAGAAGTACAAATTTGCATCTGCAAACGAAGGTGACAAGCAACAACTTAAGGGGTTTCTCGACGCATGCAGAGGAATTCCCCAGGTACTATATAGATTGCAGTGTTCCAGATTCTAATTTGACCTTGTCGTTTAGTGCACATGAATTTCTTATGTCATAAACAAAAATTACTAGGACGGCCAAAAAGAAAAATGTTTCAGCCAAAAGCATAGGTCAAATGTTGATTACCTGAAGTACCATTAACATACACAGATGCATAAGTATCAACTTAATTGAATTTCGCAGGTAAGGCATCCCCCACCACCAGATAATGTCGCACCACAAGTTGTCTCAGCAACTGCACCATCAGCTACTACAGAAGATGTAGACTTAGCTATGGCTCTAAGTGCCTCCATTCAATCTGCTCATTCTAACCTTAGCTCTGGCTCAAGCAACACAGCTGGTTGGGGTAATTCGACGGATAATCCGGGCTACAATGGATGGGGTAGTTCAGTTGCAGTGTCTTCTCCTGTTCCTCCTTCAAAAGCAAGTAGCAGTGGATGGATCGATAAACCACCCAAGGATTCATACAATGGTTGGGGTGCATCAAGTTCAGTTGCTGGGTCGTCTCCTCTCCCTCCTTCAAAAGCTAGTAGCACTGGATGGCTAGATAAACCACCAGAGAATTCACACAATGGTTGGGGTGAATCAAGTTCACCCACAGGATCTTCTCATCTTCCTCCTTCAAAGGCTAATAGCAGTGGATGGTTAGACAAACCACCTGAGGATTCACAAAATGGTTGGAGTGCATCTGAAGGTGGGTCGAGTTCAAGTAGCAAGCCCATTTCGGAAAACCTTCCCTCTGTTGTCCCTATGAGTACTGAAATTCCTGAAACAATTCCATCAGCTCCACCTATTTCAGAAGGTGCAGATGATGGTCCAATTCATTACCCATCGATCGACATAAGCCCTATTGATGTACCCACAAAATACAGCACTGAAAATAAACCAGCAATAACTGGTGCCGGAAAAGAAGAGGTAGTTGATTCTGCTTCATGCGTGATATGTTTGGACGCCCCTGTCGAGGGGGCTTGCATTCCATGTGGTCACATGGCTGGATGTATGTCGTGTTTGAATGGGATCAAAGCCAAGAAGTGGGGTTGCCCTGTTTGTCGCGCCGAGATAAACCAAATTGTAAGGATATATGCTGTTTGAAGATCCAAAACAAGAAAATAGTACAGATGATTGATGGACGACAAGAATGATTTAGAGGTGTTATCGCCTTGGTTTTAGAGTCAGGGGTTTGGTAAGCATAATATCTTCTATATCAGGTAAGTGTTAATGTTCAATTGTTTATAGTTATATATCAGGTAATCAGATAAATGGGGAATGATCTTGGGGAGTTACGTTTGTGCTGAGTATGTTGAAGTCCTTGTGATGTCCTTTGATTATTGACTAGTGTTTGTTGTAATAATTGATTAAGCTCTATATATATATGTTTATATCTTGTGGTTAGTTTCAACTTTACATATGAATAGTTTATCACTTTCGGGGCATCGGAGTGTACTTCGTGTGATCGAATATATATATATATATATATATATATATATATATATATATAATATATGTGTGTGTGTGTGTGTGTGTGTGTGTGTGTGAGGTAGTGAGCTGTAATTAAGCAAGTTGGAGCTCACAACATAGTTTGAGCTCTAAAGATAACACTGTAGATTTTCACAGAATATGGTAAAATATTTTTTTTTCCCCAGTATCATGTTAAGATCTAGAGCTGAAATGATGTTGTGAGAGATCATTTTTCATTTCGGATTGGTTGTAAATTTTGTAACATTATTCTAGGTTTCAGAAATGCTACTCTGACCAAAAGTGGAGGCAATATAGATCAGCCATTAGAACTACTCGACGTCTGGATGGATACTGGCCAAAGCCTTTGTTTGGGTATTGAATGAAACAAGAACCCGTTGTCGCTGTTCTTTTTCCTAATTTTTCTTTTTCTTACTTGCCTATATTTGATAGCCAAACTCCGATTTAGACAAATTTAGGACCTTAGGAGTAATTTACTTCTGTTGTTCAAATATCTTGTTTTTTTTTTTCATATAAGGAGTATGTCAGTATGGAAAAAGTCAAAGGGTTGTTGTTCATTTTAATCATTTTGTACATTGGTGGAACCAATAGGCAATAGGGCAGTTAGCTCAAAGGTTGACTTCTCCAATAAGAAATCATTGGAGTTCTTAAATTTAAGCTTTAAAGACTTAAAGTAGCCCAAAAAGTTCCCATGCGAGAAAGGAAGCTCCTTTACTCTTCAACAGTTTGAGGATCTTCAAAAAGTAGAAATTTGTTCATTTTGGATTTTGAAGGACTGAATCTCATCTTTATTCAAGCAGGACTGGGAGGGCGGGGATTCGGGTGCAAAAGAGATGGGACTACAACAATCAAAAGGCGAGAAACTCTATACACAGGTTATCCGCGGAAACATCCAAGGCATCAGAGATCTATATGATGAAGGAGCAGACTTGTCGGTATTGAAAAATATTAGTTGCTCCTTATCTCTATGGGTTTGATGGATTTTTTTCTTTTAATTCTGTTACTAATCGGATATTAGGCACTCTTGTTCTTTTTTTTCTTTCGATGTTTGACTCTAACTTGCCTGAATCTGAATCGTCTTACTCCAATGGACCCAAAACTAACCCAAATCAGTCACTTAGACAGTTAGACTAGTCAGATTAAAACAAACACTCTGAAATCTTCTCGATTAAGATTTCAGATCTGACAAAAAACACTACCTTAATTTGATAATGTTAATTTCAAAGCATGGAACTATGGAATAAGTCATGTCCTATGCTAATCGCTTCTGCAGTGGAGGGACACAGAAGGAAGGTATTCTTTGACTGTTGCATGTATGAAACCTGAACTAATTAATGTTGCCAGAACTCTCATCGAGCTCGGTGCCCTTCTTGAGTTGACTGGTAAGAAA
>BEHA01001235.1:282286-304621 GCA_002897215.1 Eschscholzia californica subsp. californica | reverse complement strand
CGGGACATTTAAAATGTCCCCAACCAATAACACGGACATTTGGGGACATTTCAAATGTCCCCAACGAATAACACGGACATTGGGGGACATGAAAATGTCCCCCAATGTCTTGATCCACTACCCCCCCTAAGTGTGACTTTTTTTTTGTTGCAAGGGAGACTAGTGTGACTTTGACTCATGTGAATCTCACTTGACTCTTATACTGAAATGTTAAGGTTTGATTTTTGAATAAATTTATTGCATTTCCTCTTTTATTTGAGGAGAACTACTATGATAGAATGTCTAGCTAACCGTTTCTAGACAAACTAATAGAATGTACTCATACATATATAACTCCTAGATCGTTTCATTTAGATCGGTATCGTTCATAGGCACTTGTCTTGTATGCACGCATTTAGGAGAATACGTAATTCAAATGACTTTCATTCTGATTTTTTGTAAAGATCATCTGTGTACCGTGAAAATCATTATCAAACAAACAAACAAAGAAACAAACATTACACCACCGAAATATGTGGTCTAGATTTTTAATACTTGTTCTATCCATAGATAAGGAGTAAGATCTTTCTTTGTGGATATAATTAGCTAGATTTTCATAAATTTATATGGTAAAAAAACGTTTTCGCTAGAATCAATTCAAAATACTATTCACGAAGCTATATGTCCCACTATAATAATCTACGAAAGTATCAAACACTACTAAACATGAAATCTCTGCCTTGTGCTTTAAGAGAAGGCCAAATAGTAAATCAAATTTAAGTATCAGCTCATTCAACCGGATATGAAATAATTTTTTTTTTTTTGGAGAAGATAAAATAGTATCATTAATGAAAAAACAAAACAATGCAATGGCAGAAGCCTAGCTGGCTAACCATCCAATACACAGACAAAAGACAAGAAAATATAGATACATTAGGCTTATAGCCTAGATAAAGCATCCCAATTCCTAATGTATTGGCTAAAAGGGGTCGACTTGTTCCACAGTTGATTGGTTGCCCAATAGTGAATTAGGCTCTTAGCTTGAATGATGATATTATCCCGTGTAGCTTCTCTGTCACTTTCTATCTCCATAACTCTATGATTACGCTCTAACCATATGACCCAAATGATTACCGGAGGGGTACAAAGATGGAGGAAGGACTTTCTATCTGTTACTTTCTTTGGTTTCCATTCTATCAAGAAGTTGGAGATTGATACATGTTTTAGAACATGTAGAAATGTAATTGCCATTACATTGCAACCCTTGACACTTCTTTCCTTTACTATACTAATTTTAATTCATTATTTGTGTGTGTATACATATATTTCATCCACGTTAATATATATATACACTGTATTATATGGATTGTCCCACTAATAATTTTCGTCAAAGTAAAACAACACATGAGGCATGAGCCATTGATTGCGCCGTTACTTAGGATAATTCACTTAAATATAAAATTGATGATGAACAATAACGACAAAAACACCATTAATCCGATCCTTATACCGATATATTTCATAATAAACTCATCATTGGACCTTCATAATTAAGAGAAAATATACAATCGATAGCTTAAAAAAATAGGTAATTGTTCTCTACAAGCATTGTAGATGGTGTATACATAATACATAGTATGAAATTTGATTCTTAGTTCTAATCAATAATTAAGCTATTAACAAAGTTATTCATATTATCAAATCATAGTTTATAATAAACAATTTTCGAGATTGAATTTACACATCTATACGAAAAGATATTAAGATGATACGCAACAGTTACATACTATTAAAGGATCTACATAAAGTTCAGAAAAATATCAATAGGTTTTATTGTGATTTCGTCGATTGAAAAACTGAGGTCGTGCCAGAATAAATAAACTAAGAGCAAGTAGATTTCGTGTTTATATTAAAATCACATATATAATTTGGTGTATTATAACTTTCTCTAAGTAAACTGAAAATAATTTAGCAATCCATCATTGTTGTATACTTAAGAGGTGGCAACTCTTGGATGGCTAGCAATCATGTTTGATGTTAACTCTTTGTCATGATGTAATACCATACACACAAGGTCGAATCTGACGTGGATCCTTGTCTACTTCTCTATTGTCTAAGTGGAATTTGGTTTTATTTGATATTTGATTATTGAATTTTGGCCATTGTTATTGCTTCTAGTATATTTTTCCCTTGATATTGACATATTTGAAAAAAATCCTCATATAATAGAGTTTATTTTTGCATTGTACCCACATGATCTTATACGATATTGTTCCGCTTTAAATATTTTCTACGTTATACTTTTCATTAAGTTTAAAGTATATATATATATATATATATAGCTGTGTGTGTGTGTTATTTAATTTTAAAGAGTAACAAGGTCATAATAGTGTTAAAAGTAACTTCACAACATTCTTTAAAAAACTTAAAAAAATGAAATGGAATTGGGCTTGTTTCCATTTCAAGTTGTTTTTTGTTTGATACCCATTATGGCCATATACATCATAATTAATGTGGAATATCCACGGGATTAGATATTTCTTTTTAGCATATAGTAGATTATATTTCTTTATTTCACATAAAACAAAATAAAAAGTAATATTTAATGTTTAATAATACAAATGCCATTAATTCATTGTCACCACTAATTGCCTTACAAACACTATTTCATTTGTTCAACAAAAAAAAACACTATTTCATTTTGTCATTTTTAAGGAAAAATCCATACCTAGATCTCCACATTTATAACAGTCACAGACAAATTGATTTAATAAAATTAATATAGCTGACCTGTTAAATAAGTTTGTAGGAAAAGTGTGATAAATTGGTCCACTTGGCTCTTGCTATAGTGAAGATCAATTATATTTAAAATGAAGATCAAATGATTGGTATAATGGCAAGTCTAATTCTATTAAGTGAGATAAAAGGAGTTGCTTTTTTAGTAAGATCCTATCAATATGTGTACATTTGGATGGATCACTTCATAATGAATTTGACAACATTGACTATGTGTAGAGAGATTAGGTAATCAACATTTTGTGATGCAGTGGAAACCAACATGGGGCGTAATATATTTGACAAAATGTTCAATGACATTCAAACACAAGTTATAATGTTTATTTTCACAGACTTCAAGAGTGATTACATTATAAGACCCACATGGATCATAAATTGAATAAAACATCATATAAGGAACGTTAAAGTCATCCTTAATTCGTACATTCACTTTATTTTATGTCGGGATTATATGAGATAATTCATAGGGTAAACTGCTTCCATTGAAATTTTAAAAGGGATTGTACAAACACTGCACCAGAAGACGTGTTCGTTTTATTCGAAGAAACGAGAAATTATAGACTTATTTTCAAGTTAATCTATAATTTTAAGTGGACCGGTTACCAAATTGATTCTCGCTCTCTGTAAGTCTGGCACTCTAGCTAGAGAGTTCCAAAACAAAATAATTGATGGAGCAAATGTGATATTGGGTCGATATCCAACACCCTCTAATCAACCTAGTCCATAATCCAGTTTTTGATCCGAAATGTTTTTCACTTTTACGGGTGATAAAAGTAATGTGATAAGTTTGTCGCTTTTAAGCCTCTTTCATGTTTTAGGGTTGTACGCCTCTTTGGTTTAGTCCAGATGATTACCGTGATTATATGACTTGTAACGACTGCCCTATATTATTTCTCAATAACAATAATGTTCGGGAAAACGTTTTCATTCTGTTTCCTCTTCAGAGAAGTGCGAGAAACCAAAGTTACGAAACCATTGTTTGATTTTTTTTTCCCTAATTTTCTGAATTTCTACTCCCAGTAATAAACCCTAATTTAATTTTCATATATCAAAATTAGTAATTGGGTAATTTTGAAACCCTAAAAATTCGATCTTTGAACATAAATTTTGTGATTGAAATTCTTCAAAAGTAAAGAGATGTCATCGAACTGACCGAAATTTTTCAGTTTTCAGAACATGGAAACAAAAATACACTTACAAACTTTTCGTGTAAGATTTCGACCGAAATCTCACGAAATGTCGCTTTCTTCATCGTTTTCTTCTTGATTTCTTCATCAAATCTTCTTGATTTCTTCTTTACAGCTTCAGGTTTCAGATTTTATGGTCGGTTTAGGGTGAAGAAGAAGAAAAGAAAGAGACTAAGGTTTCGTAGAAGAAGAAGAAGAAGGAGAGAGAGGCGCGACTGATGGATAAAAGATTAGGGTTTTGGGTTTGTAAAAGTTAGGGTTATTTCTCAGATAGCCCCCAATTTTGTGACCTGTTTCCTGCCTAGCCCCCTACTTTATCAAAAATACCCAGATAGCCCCTTTTTAAGATTCTGTTATAACATCGTTAACTAGTCATCATTTCTCTCTCCTCTATCTCATCACCTCTCTCTGCCACCTCCTCTTCTCGCCACCTCATCGTCTTCACCGGCAAAGGTCGCCGGCCGGTCAATTTTCCGGCCGGCGACCTTCAAACCTATTTTTTTATTTTTTATTTTTCGTTCCTATCTCTCTCTAGATATGTTGTAGGAAGAGAAAGAGAGGAGGTCTGTTCTCGAACTACTAAAACTCAATGAATCATCTGTTCTTCCCCAACAACCGATCTTCGACAGTTCAACTTCAAATGAAGCTTAACTAGTTCAATCTTCTAATGGCTAAATTCGAACCTAAAGATCATACTGTTCTTGAACCTATCGCAGAATTCGATCCATCAAAGTCATCATCACTTTTATCATCATCATCTCGTTCTTTCAAATCTTCAGCTATTTCAACACAATCAGATTCTCAAACCTTAATTTACATCGGAACTGAATCTGGATCTATAATCTTACTCTTCTTGAACAATTTATCATCTTATTCTGAAAAAGAAGTTAGTTCTTCGGATCTTACTCAACCAGTTAATGAAAACGAAATCAAACATGAACAATTCAGTCTTGTATTATCAAAAATCGTATCAGTAAGTAATTATTCTGTGGATTAAATACATGTGTTTGTGGAGATTGATAGAATTCTTGTTCGTTCAAATGGATACTTGTTTTTGTTGGATTCTCTTTTACTATTACCTCCTCGAAGGTTGAGTTTTCCGAAAGGATCAACTTTTGTTACTCGGAGATTGCGTGGTTCTAAATCTGGTAGTTCTTTAAGTTTAGAATTGTTTGAAGATAATATTTCTAGGTCTGATTCATTGAGTTCTAGTAGTTCGCGATTTCTTCAGAAATTAGGGGGATGAATTAGGGCAAATGCTACCAAATTAAAGAGGAAAGAAAAAAATTAGAGAGAGAGAGAGGAAAAAAAAATAGGTTTGAAGGTCACCGGCCGGCGACATTTGCCGGTGAAGACGATGAGGTCGCAGAGAGAGGTGATGAGATAGAGGAGAGATAAATGATGACTAGTTAACGGTGTTATAACGGAATCTTAAAAAGGGGTCATCTGAGTATTTTTGATAGAGTAGGGGGCTAGGCAGGAAACCGGTCACAAAGTTGGGGGTTGTTTGGGAAATAACCCTAAAAGTTATAAAGTTAAAAGTACCCCTCAAAAGTTATCTGGCACCTGTTCCTTCTTTGTCCCAATGTCTTGAAGGGGTGCCAGAAACTATTTTCAGGGGCGCCTTTAAGAACCTGATATATACTTGAAATTATCTTTTTTACTTAACGCATAAACAATTTCATAAGTGAATATAACCCCTCAACCTAACAGAATAGGTTAAAAAAAATCAATTTACCCCCTAAACTAACTATTTTATTGTAGATTAACCCCTAACATTAGTGTTTTAGGGTTATTAGAGGTGAATAATTAAATTTAGCCTCTAAATTAACTACTTTAATGCATATTAGGCCTCTAAGATACTAACCTTTCATATTAAAGAGACGTTAATAAGGATACTAACATTTCCACAAATTTGTAAAGTTTCTATATAGACCGACACGTTTCCACGAAACATTCCCACTTTTAGACTCACCGAAGTTTCAACCAAAACCGTAGTTTCATTCCTTGATACCAGCATGTAAATTAGTCTTGGACAGCTAGGATAAAAATTTCGGAGAAAAATGAAACTCAACCATGCTACATTACTCATGTATGACATGACTCTCAAAAAATGAAAATAACGGACAATATATCTTATGAAATGATTCGTATACACATATTATGTGATGTTCAATGGTTCGTATGATGAAACATAGTATTACGAAGGTTAAATGGAGGTTCGAATATTTGTTGATGTTATCACATTTGTTCGTACCCTAGATAATATCATCTTGTATAGAGAATTTGTATTGAAATGCTTATTGTTAGATTGTTAATTCGATTAGTTTTATGAAAGCAGGCCCAACAGTTGTTTCAAAGGGATGCACAGAGAATTACCCCAGAAGCTCTTCAAGGTGTAAAAGCTGCATTAGCTAGTAGTGAAATTGAGCACAAGGCGGAAACCAAAAAGAGAGCAATTCCTCCTAAAGCGGCTGGACAGACTTGGGAAGATCCAACACTTGCGGAGTGGCCTGAAAGTATGACCTATATACTCTACATTTGTTACTATAGCAACTAACGATATTTAGAAAAGGGAGTTGGGGAGGGATTTATTTTATCATTATATGTTTCCTGACAATTTTGAAGACTATAGTTACGTAATCGTATTTAGTTTAGTTATTCGGTATTACCAGTATACCATGATTTCGAGTTTATTTTCCCTTGGGGAATAAAGTTACCATCTTATTTTAATAGCGTTATTCATTTTGTTTTGATTATCAAATTTATGACATTAACTGGTCATAGATTTGTTCTGCAGATGATTATCGCTTGTTTTGTGGTGATCTTTGAAATGAGGTGAAGGATGAGGTTTTAGCAAAAGCATTTGCAAGATTTTCCACGTTCAATATGGCAAGAGTAAGTTCCTTTCAGACTTCATGTTTATCAGTCGCATGCCGGTTTTAAGTCATTACCTCTGTACGAACAGCCTATTTAGCGTGATTTAACAAGTGCTGAATATCAACAAGATGTCTACCGATTACTAGTATTTATGTTTCATGTCTCAGATTGTGAGAGATAAAAGGACTGGAAAAACCTGGGGTTTCGGGTTTGTTAGTTTTGCCAACCCATTAGACCTTGCTGCAGCCCTAAAAGAACTGAATGGTGAGTAAAATCGCCAGCCTAGCTATTATTGAGCTTCTCAGCTTCATCTTTGACGTTCATCTTATTAGAGTTCTCATGAAGAAGACAGCTGCACCAAGTCTCATTCAACATCATCACACTGGATCAGACACAAGTATAGGTTGTTTAGTTAGTTGAGGTCGGACCAAACTTGTTTGTCTTTGATGTATTAGATAACAATCACTATTTGGTTGTTATTGGTAGTTACTTTCTGTTAGAGAATTTGTTATGAGTTTGTTACTCATCTTTTCTCTCTATTTAAACTCATGTAATTCTTTCATTTAGTTTCAATGAGAATGAGTTCAACTACATCTCTCTAGTAGCCTTTTGTTCAAAATCAATCTCTCCCCTTATTTCTTTCCTTGTGCTCCCTTTTTAAGCAACAACTTGATGTTTGAACAAAAGTTATAGTTATATACAAAATATGGCCTAAAGCCCAACAACATTGTTATACATTTATGCCCAAGTGGTCCAATTTGTTGACATAAACTCCAAAATCACGGAGGTCCCAGAGGAGGTAGTTTCCATGGTTTATTAAACTTGGTTATTAAGGTATAAATAATGTTGTTGGGCTTTAGACCATAATTTAGTTAGGCTAAAGGCCCGTTCTTTGTAAGAGTTTGAATTCGGCAGTTTCGTGCTTATCACATCTTTGATGTATCAATGCCAATGTAATGATCTATCGTAGATCATAGTCAAAAAGAAAAATCACTTCTTTTTAACTTCACATAATTGATTGATGAGAGTGACTAGACTTCATAAACTGCAATTCCTCTTGCCTTAATGAGAACTTTCTTGATGCAGGATAGAAATGTCATAATCATTTCAATGTTGAATTAAAATGTGTTATCTTTTTCGACATAGATCTGCATAGAACAAAGAAGTTTGTCGGAATCTTTCTGGCGAAGGATGACCCCTTCGCCTAGGGGTGGAAATGTTGCTCGCGAGCCAGAAACCACCCATGGATACCCGAGCCCATGACTGACCACGGGAACCCGCTACCCGTTGCGGGTAGATCCCGCCCTGCCCGATAAAATTTGGTGGGCGAGCGCGGGTAAAACCCCTTGCCCGACCTCCCGCCCGCACCCGAGTCCGATAGGGCAAGCCTGATTGGTGCCCACATATACCCGTCCATTTGTGATCCATTAGGAAGCCTAAAAGAAGCAGTCCACTTCAAATCTTCAATAAGTCGGAGAAAATGTATGCCGTTAGATGAGGGATCTCTAAGATATCGCTCATCCGTTAAATCTAGGGTTAATAACTCAACCACTACCCTATTATATATACCCCACGTTCTCCCTAAACTTCTGCCTTTTCCACTTCTCTTTCTGTCGTTCTGGTACTCTGCTAGTGATTCTCTTTCTTCCATTTATTTCTCTCGAGTTAATCTTTTTCTCTCTATCTCATTCCTCTATGAGTTTCTGATTATCTATACAAGATCTATAACTAAGACCAATACAAATTTGTAAACAAGATCTATTACTATATATAACATTAACAATCTATTGAAATATGAAAGAAGAAATGACTTGATTCCCTAAACAAACAAATAAAAAAGTGATTTAGACTAGGATGAAGAACTATGCCCGATACCCGAGCCGCTCGTTGCCCGACAACCTGACTCCTTTCGCAGGTCTGGGCGGGCTTTGGGCAAAGGAAAAATAAAAATTACCCGTCCGATCTACCCAACTACCCTAATAGTCAAAGAGAAGATCTACTCGGTCCGTCCGAGCCCGAAGTATTTTTATCGGTGGGCGCCCATACCCGGCCGATTCCCACCCCTACCTTCGCCGCAGTTTCTAGAGAGAGAGAGAGATGAGTGTTTTTTTATGAAGGTCGTCAGCCGGAAAATTTTCCGCTCGACGACCTTCATCGGAGAAGAGAGGTGAGTTGGAGAGAGGGAGAGGTGAGTTGGAGAGAGAGAGAGAGGTGAGTTGGAGAGAGAGAGAGGTGAGTTGGAGAGAGAGAGAGAGGTGAGTTGGAGAGAGAGGTGATGTGGAGAGACATGTGTGGGGGAGAGGGAAATGATGTGGAATTGAAGTTTTTTTTAATTTTATTTTGAAAAAATAAATATAGAAATGGCAGGTAGGACATTTACTTCAAAAAAGGGGGTCATATTTGAATTTACAGAAAATAAGGAGCCATAAAAGAAGTTGGTCACAAAGTAGGGGGCCAAGTAGGAATTAACTCTAAATGTATAATTGAACCTGAAGATGTCCTCTTTCAACTTTTAATTGAACCTACATTCGAGAGTTACAAATTTTTGTACCTCCAGAATTTTGGAGTTTATGTCAACACATTGGACCACTTGGACATAAATGTATAATCGAACCTGAAGACGTTCTTGTTCAACTTTTAATTGAACCTACATACTCAGAAGTTATACATTTTTATACCTCCAGAAGTTTGGAGTTTATGTCAACACATTGGACCACTTAGGCATAAATGTATGATTGAACCTGAAGCTGTGTTCTTTCAACTTTTAATTGAACCATACTCAGAAGTTATAAATTTTTATTGTTGGCACCTTTCATCTTCACCACCACCCATCAGGACAAGAAACCCCTTCTAACGAACTCGAACCATAAATTTTCATAAAGTTTGTAGATTATGTTCAACTCTATTAACCAAATCCTTGATGGTGCTTCCACTTGTTGTTCTCTGGTTAGTAATCGAGAAGTCGATTTCTCTCTGTCTTGGCTTGATTTGGACAGAGTTTCCTTTCTCTAACTTATAGAGAGATAAACTAATAAAGAATAATGATTAATCAATATTCCTTCTTTCGGGCTAACCGAGATAGGTGTTTAATGTAGTCGAGGCAAGAATAAATTCTCTTTCCTTAAGACATTTTACACCCCCGTAACAGTACCAAACGTTAGGGTGAATGCCTTCGGGATACAACGACTAACCTTTCAGAATTTTAAGATGGTACTTCTTTATTCTGAAAGCGGACGAACCTTTGTCAGTATTATGAGCTCTTTGACTAATGCGGACGATCTTCTAGATGCTTCGGAAATTCAAATTTCACTCGAGACTTCTTTCTTCCTTTTCCAGATATTCTAGTCTAACCAGAACCTCTAGAAAATACTTCTTTAATTAGATATTCTAGGCTAACCAGAACCTCTAATTGTTAGAAGGGAAGAGAAGAAGAGAAGAGAATGAATTGATTGAAAAATGAAGTGGGTTTGGTTGGTTTATATAGGAGTTGAATGGGTGCATAGTGTCTGTTGGGTTAAAAGATGTATCCATTCGAAAGGAGGGACTAAACAGAAAGAATAACTGAATATTGGAGTCGGTTGGACCCTGGGACGTCGGATCTGGCTAGAAAACTCGGGTGGAACGCCCACCGTTAGATCAGTCCCGAAATGTGCCCACAGATTTGGATGCGCGTGGTATTCGCTCAAACGACCCCTGATCTAACTTGTCCCGTTTGACGTTTCAGACCCTGACTTAACCGTTTTTTCACCCAAACTTCAAACTCGAATTTCTCATTCATCCGGAATCGGATTCGAGTAATTCTTTGCTCTAAATTTAAGAGCTCGACGAGACGAACGCAATGGCGCGTTCGGTTTCTGAGTTTGACGAGTCGGGTCGAGCCAAAATTGGCTCCGATTCCAACAATCCCCCACATGAATGAAAATTCGAGGTTTACTATATACAAACATACTATGCTGACATACTGACACTAAAAGAGCTCATATGCGGAACTTCCCTGCATCGGAAGAAGGTAGTCTTTCGACTTTGAACCTTTCCTAGTGAATAACTACAAGGTCTACAAGGACGGCAGTGAACTTATCGTCTTGAACTGAGTCCTGGAAATTGTAAACCTGAATAGCTATCACACAGCTAATCCCTTACCGACTTAGGTTCTCGGTTGTGTTCATTTCGGCCCTGAACAATCCCGAATTCATGTGTGCTTTAGAGAAGTCGGCCTAGACGACCTTCCCACGGAACCGGCATCAATTCACACACATATAGGTTATCCGTAATAAGGTATCCTGCTATACCTCACGTTAGAATCAAGTTCTAAGTTTTCGGATTCATTAAAAGCTTAATGCTTAGCCTCTCAATGCAGGCAACACTGTTATCATCCTAGGAATGGGTAAGAGATAGAAATCTCTTACAGTGTTACTGTCGAGTCAGGATATAGCTTCAGTTGCCCTTTGAACCTAGATCGTGGGATCTCCAGTCATCTAGGTAGGGTTTCACCATGCCTTTACTCATTTACTTTAGGCGTTTTTGCCACATTCCCCTTGATGATGCAATTTCAACTCTCTTGTTCACCCTTGTTCTTTACGGATCTGCCAGGTAACTTAGGATTGAGCATAATTTTAATTTATGCATTCCTTGAGAGCAATTGCTTTACGGTGCTAGTCTATTTTATTTTGAATTCTCTAGACTTACCGTATTAGCAGGGGCGTGTTTGAGGGGGTGCGACCGGTGCCGTCGCACCGGGCCCCCCTCAAACCACATAATTTTCTTATAGAGATAGGGGCCCCTAAATTCCGATTAGTTATATTAATTTAGCAGTACACAATGAAACAAGATGGTGATGTAGCTGAATTGGTAAACCTCTTGAGTGTTAACAAAGAGGTCTCAAGTTCAATCCACCCAACAGTCACTTTTTTGTTTATTTTATGAACTCGTTATTATCTCCAACTGTTTCTAACAACAACTATTTTCTTCACAAAAAAATAACAACTATTAGTTATGGTATTAAGTTATGGATAAAGTGATAAACTATTAGTTTAGTTTGTATGTTTATGAAGTCGAATACTTATTGTTCTATCTTTTCGTGGAAGGAGTGTTGTCAAATGTGTATGGTTTTTGCATAGAAGTATTTGGGATGAAAAAATACACAACTTAGAATAAGTATTCAACTTCACGGAAGGAGTTAAAATTTTTTTCTTATCGAACTTAGTTTCTTAAGAGATAATTACTAAACGTATAATGTGTGAAAAGAGTTTACGTTTTGATATCAGTGGAGAAAGGGCCCCAAATATTTTTTTCGCACCGGGCCCCCAAATTCTCGGCCACGCCACTGCGTATTAGTGCCTACGCAACAACTACTCAGGTTTATTGCGTGCACTGGCTTCAATCACAAACAAATATCCTCCAGGAAGTTCACCTACTTCATTTGCTTTCTCCAAAGCAATGTATCCATCAAGGCCTTTAGGATTACATTGTTGATCCAGCTATGCACGTCTGCCTCTGAGGATTTTGTGATATCGTAGCCCTTAGTGGTTTGTCATATCCACTGTTTTGTATCTGAGATTCGAGTGTTGTCCACATATCTTCATTTTCCTTTATGACATGTACAAACATTAATACGAGTCTGCTCAGATACCTAAGAACTATTTGTTACTCTGATAACTCTTTCTTGAATTTGTTCAAATTCAAGTATTTATGCTTATCGTGGTTTTTTGAGTGGTTATTCTACCATTCTCTGTTTAACCATGCACTTTAGATTATCAATCATGAGTTTGATTCAATCTGAAAAGCATCGAATCACATCTTCTAAAACACTTTCTTATTCCTAACTAGTATTGTCTGTTCTTTTGAACAGATGATTCACGGTTGAATCTCGTTACTTAGTTTAGGATTAGGAAGAGAAGTTCTTTTCATTTGTATTTTTCCAGATTTGTTGAGTGAATTAGACATTCACGTCATCACTTATATTCACAAACTTGATTTCTCACTTTTGTCACAACTTAGTGAATATAACCGTAGTTCTTAGCTCAATGAAACCTTATTGACCAAACATTCTTATTGGTTAAATCTGGTTTCCGAGGTACTCCATAATTTCCCTCTTCTCACGTCATTATGACGTTATATCTTCAGGGGAATTTGGAGTTCTATATGCCATTTTATTTCTTTATAATTGGCTTTTCGGTTCCTTCTCGGGTCCCCCCCACATTTTAAGAGTATTTCCTCTTATTCGTCAATTTGGGTGGAATCTTATACTATTGCATATAGGGTACCGTTCAGATATGTGATAATATCTGCCCCCACAGTTCTAGGGTAACCATTGGATTCTCCTCTTTAACAAAACTATTTCCGTACACAATTTCTTTAGTGTAGTGTGTTTAGTTTTGTTCTATAACATGATGATTTATGATCATTAGAACCTTGAGATATAGTACAAGGTGAGTTCCTCTTTTAACTCTTTCTTAAGTTATATGTCGTAATCATATATACTCTCTTGATAGATTTAAACTGTCGCATGATCATCAAAGTTATCATTCCCTATTTTGTCCTTTATCGTTTCTAGATTTCGTTCATACTCTTGAATCGAAAATCTTACCAAGACCCTTGAATTTATTATTCGAGTCACGTTTAGACCGAATGATGTAATATTCAACTTTACGTCTTATCAACCTTAATTCTCTTGTCTATCCAAGAAGATTAGGTTACTATGAGGATTTATAAGGACTATTCTGTAATGATTAGGGACCTCCTTACAAAGACTTAAGGATTTATTTATAATAACTCCTGATCTCGAGACCTTTCAGCCAAGGTCCTTCCGTTTAACACATCTGAGGATTCCTTGTAACTCTTAGACAGGCCTCAGGACCTTCTAGAGAAGTATTTACCGCCTGAATATGTTATTCGAAATAACTTACTTTCTCGAATTTTGCATTCTTCGACAACTTTGTATTCGAGAATGTTTCACGGAATTTTCATTATCTCAGACCGATGATTTCTTTCGAACAGTTCATCGTTTCGTAACTATTTGTAATATTCTGTCGTTGACCTTGACCTTGTCTAACCGTTTAGGTTTTGACATTTGTCTTGACATACTTCTCCGCTAACTTATGCGGTTGTCATCTTCGATTCGTCATCGAATTGAACCTGTAGGATCATGTATTCATCATTGATCGCTCTCTGTATTCTCGATATACGGTTTCACACCCAGTATTTATGTCGATACTTGGTGGTCAAGATGTCGCTTAGTTTTTCGATGTCTCTGTTATCGAGAAGATATTTTAAGAGTCATTAACTAAGTCAACATTTATGGTCACCATGGGTTGAACCTTATTTCTGTTCATGGCTAGTAATAGATTTTAGTGAAATACTTCACAAAATCCATCGAGATTAGATTGATCATCGATTTTTAATCTCCACTGATCGAGTTTTATCCCTTCTAATGTTCTGTGCTTTCATTCTACCAAAAGAGTCGCCGTTTGATGAACTATGCCATTCTTGGCGTATATCTCGGCGAAAGGAGATTCATACTAGTCGTTTCTTAAAGCCTCAATCTTTTTACAAAGTTGAGTTTCTACTTTGATTTTATAAAGCTCGAACTTTTCGACTGCTTCATCCTTACACTTTAGTAAGTAATATAGCAGAAACAAGTGGAGTCATTGATGAATTACCTTTTTCCACCTTATGTTTGAACCATTCTTAGGTTATAGGGTTCATTGTGAATTAAGTCTAAAGACTTTGAACAACGTTTTAGTCATTTTGACTATGCACATGTTTGACATGTACGTCTTGAGTAAATTTCGAGTTTCGGAATTTAACTCCAAGCTCATTAATTTCTTTAATGACTTATTATTCACATATCCTAATCTTTCGTGACAAATATTGGAGGACTCAACAATATACGCATAATTATTAATTTTATTAATAATAGGTGCCTTCGGCATTACATGGGTAACATTTAATTGAAATAACCCCCCACATAAGTGGCCCTTTCCAATATACATCATTTTCTTAAATATGATAACGATATCTGACAGAAAGATTAGTCTGAACCCGTTCTCACTTAAAAGGGAACCAGAAATCAAGTTCTTTTGATTTCCTGAAGCATGGAGTACATCGGTCAAAGTCACCTCTATTTCGGAAGTGAATTTTAACACGATCTTTCCCCTTCCTTTGACTTGGGTGGTCGAGCCGTTTTCCTTGAATAAGGTCTCTCCTTCGGCTACCTCTGTATAGGAAGAGAATAGGCTTTTGTCACTACAAACGTGATGATTTGTCTTAGAATCGACCCACCATCTCTGGTTGTTAACCAGGTTATCTTCATGTGCCTCTGCACAGAGGTTCATCTTATGAAGTATATCAAACGCCTTTTCGAATTCAGTAATCATTAGACGGTGATTCCGATTTTCGGTGTCTTTTGCTAATGAAGCTTGGTTATCGGCTTTTTCCCCTTGACTGTCATATGTGGAGCGACAATCTTTGGCTAGGTGGCCTCGCTTTCTACATTTGTAGCATTAGACAGGCCTTTGCCTTTTCCTCGACTTGCCTCTGTTTTGAGATGGACCCTTCCGCTTCAGAGCGAAGTCAGTTCCTTTGAACATCTCTGGGTTTTCTACGTATGTGGTGTTAGGCTGAAGAACCCGTAGGGTTGTTCTTGTTCTTGCCATTTTTTCTGAAACACACATAAAATAACCCAGATCAATATCTTATAACCAGAGAAATAATTGTTATATAAAATGTCTTAAGATTGTTGTTCTCTGGTTAGTAATCGAGAAGTCGATTTCTCTCTGTCTTGGCTTGATTTGGACAGAGTTTCCATTCTCTAACTTATAGAGAGATAAACTAATAAAGAATAATGATTAATCAATATTCCTTCTTTCGGGCTAACCGAGATAGGTGTTTAATGTAGTCGAGGCAAGAATAAATTCTCTTTCCTTAAGACATTTTACATCCCCGTAACAGTACCAAACGTTAGGGTGAATGCCTTCGGGATACAACGACTAACCTTTCAGAATTTTAAGATGGTACTTCTTTATTCTGAAAGCGGACGAACCTTTGTCAGTATTATGAGCTCTTTGACTAATGCGGACGATCTTCTAGATGCTTCGGAAATTCAAATTTCACTCGAGACTTCTTTCTTCCTTTTCCAGATATTCTAGTCTAACCAGAACCTCTAGAAAATACTTCTTTAATTAGATATTCTAGGCTAACCAGAACCTCTAATTGTTAGAAGGGAAGAGAAGAAGAGAAGAGAATGAATTGATTGAAAAATGAAGTGGGTTTGGTTGGTTTATATAGGAGTTGAATGGGTGCATAGTGTCTGTTGGGTTAAAAGATGTATCCATTCGAAAGGAGGGACTAAACAGAAAGAATAACTGAATATTGGAGTCGGTTGGACCCTGGGACGTCGGATCTGGCTAGAAAACTCGGGTGGAACGCCCACCGTTAGATCAGTCCCGAAATGTGCCCACAGATTTGGATGCGCGTGGTATTCGCTCAAACGACCCCTGATCTAACTTGTCCCGTTTGACGTTTCAGACCCTGACTTAACCGTTTTTTCACCCAAACTTCAAACTCGAATTTCTCATTCATCCGGAATCGGATTCGAGTAATTCTTTGCTCTAAATTTAAGAGCTCGACGAGACGAACGCAATTGCGCGTTCGGTTTCTGAGTTTGACGAGTCGGGTCGAGCCAAAATTGGCTCCGATTCCAACACCACTTTCTCATGATTTTTGATAAGGTGGTTCTTGGAGTTTCTTCATCATAAATTTTGATGTGCTAGAAATTGCAATATATTCCTTGGTCTGACTACCCCAGATCCTTCATCCAATTCTTCAACTAGGTTCATAGTTTTGAGTCGATTTAAGTTCTATTTTACATATGTAAGAACACAAAACCAACAACTGAAACCAGATCTTCCAACAGAAAGAAAAAAAAAAACTGAATCAATTAGGTAGGGAAAAAATGAATAGAGAATATGAAGAAGAGTAAGAAGATGAGAGAGAAATTGAAATTAAGTAGAGGCTGAAACTGTCAAATCTAATGATGAGATTCTGTCATACTCTAACTGAAAATCCAAGGGTAAGGGGAAAATGAGGTCAAACGAAAACACTGTGGGTCCTGGACTGTGGTTGGAATCTGTGATGTTCAAGCCCATTACTCATTAGGCTAAGGCCGACTGCCCTCGGACTGCCTTAGTCTGTGGGTCGCTAAGAGTGAGGGCGGCCCAAGAGTAAAAATAGAGGGATACCTATAGACGCACCAAATTTATTTTTGTACGACTCTTGTCAATTGTTGATTTTAGGTCGATCTAAACAAGGAGATTTACATTTATATTCATATTCGAGTTATATTCAAACAATAAGACCAAAATAACCACTTTACTTCCTTCCCTTCCATTCCTTTTAGGGTGTGTTTGATATCTCCTATTTCCATGAAAATAAAAGAATTTTCATGTAAATAGATACTTCCACTGTTTGATACGAAGTATAATTCCATGATTTTAGTTCCCTAGGGAAGTTATTTCCATGAAATAGTCAACTTTTAATTCCTTGCCTCCCCGTAGGAATTAGTTTCCGTAGAAAGTCAAAAATCAAAATAAAATATTTTAATATATACGGATACTCGAAATCTAATATTTATCTCCATATATGTTCAAAATGACATTTTTACCCATAAAATTTAGCAAAACAAACTCTTACTTGCATTGAGCAAAAGACATTTTTGTCGTTCTTACCAAATGATATGTTTACAGAGTTGTCAAACGTCATTTTAGTTTTATATATCCAAAATTACATTTTTATCTTTTTATAATGATAAATGGGTTTTGTAAAGCTGGGTTTATACGAAAGAAGCTAGTGAATTGTTTTTAGAAATGACAAAGAAAGGTTGGTTACCTACCGGATGAACACATACTCTAATTTTGGGATATTTTCGGAAGAATAAGGTTGGTAAGTAAGGCAATGCAGCTTTTACATGAAATGACTTGGAAGGGCTATTCGCCTTCAGCAAATATTGCAGGTATGATCGTGGATCTATTATCGAAGGATCGGTTAGGTCCCGAAGGCATGGATGCACTGCCGAGGTTAAATCCAAGTAAAAAATAAACTTGATATGTGACAAAGTGTTAAGTAGGCAACCCCACTTTTTCAACTTCAAAATCTAACTCATTCACCTCTAAACCCTATAACTCTGTTCTTATTCGTCAAACACATTGAGAGTCATGCAGTCACGATAAGGTTCTTAAAGGACTGTGCGTTCATCTGGTGGTGTCGTTGTGGTGGTGGTGGTAGTGTTGTGGTATGTGGTGTAGTGTTGTGGTATGGGGTGGTGGTGGTCTGTGGTGGTAGTGTTGTGGTGGTGGTGTACTGGTGCTGTGGTTTTGTGGTATGTGGTGTAGTGTTGTGATATGGGGTGGTGTAGTTTGTGGTGGCTATGGTGGTGGGCGGTGTTGAAACATCTGAATATGGGACAAATTCTTTTTCCAGAATCAAGAAGGCATAAGCATCATTTAGTACATTCCAGAAGCTGCTTGTTTTGAAGTCTGAAATGAGTCGACTGTTTTTTTATTTTTAATTGATTATACAAGAATTCATCTTTATGAAGCTGCTTGTCGAGGAAAAGAAACTCCCGAACATCGGCTTGCTGCTATTTGAGCTGAATCAAGACATGGCATTGATGGCAACAAAAGAGAAGCTGACATTTTAATGGCCAAGGCTTTACAAGAAATGCTCCACCAGTGGAATTCTTTGGGCAGCATCAGTCTGAACTTCAGCAAGGGACTGAGGACCACCAGAAGGATCTCTTGAAGAGGTGCATTGCTGCAGAACCAAAGCATGGTCAGAAATGGCAGACAATTTCGAAAGCTGTAGAAAACTCTCACCAGCCAGTAGATTTCATATTGAAGAAAGCAGTTGTTGCATTGGTGAAGGAAGAGGATGAAGCGGAGAATGGCAGGAACTAGTCTTCTTGTAAGTTTTCACGTATTTCGGCTAGTTGTATTTAATGGTTGTTTGATTGTGTTTCTTTCTAATGCTTAGTCAGTAGAACTATGTGATGGTATTAAAACTATGTGATGAATGCCCTAGACTCTTGAGTCTAGACATGTGCTCCCAAACACAAAAAACATGCTTTCTGATCTCATAAGCATGGTACTCCATGTTTCGTACTGAAGGAGCGAAATGTTTTTTTCTTTCTAGATCACAACCAACATGAAACTCCACTTGGAATTTCCTCGTCTGTATCTCGGTTGAAGGAAAATATCTCAATGGACGTTATGTATTCTTCTCTCATTGTCTAATCCCTTGAGACCTTTATACTTTGTATTAACTATTAAGTGGATCATGTTAACAATTGTCTGTTTTTATAATTGTTGAATCATTCATGCTCTGTGGCATTGGTAATTTGGGGGTATTCGGCTGACTGATGAGGACAATCTATGAACAGAGCAACAAAGCTCAGTACAATAGCTGACTTCAACATAATCTATGATCCGTTGTGGTTTAGTAAGGTAGCATGTCCGAACTATTCAACCCATTCAAGCGTGGCCGAACTATTCAACCCATTCAATCCTCCTGCTAGTTCATTTGCCCTCGTGGGTGCGTTTCCCTTATGTAGGTAAGCACACATAAACATGCGTGTTTTAACAGATGAAGCTTTATCTTTAATTGTTAGAAAAGACAGATCAAAGTTAACTTTGATAAAAGCCTGAAGTTGCGTTTTCCCACGCTGCGTTAGGATGAGCATGAGGTTTCTGTGATGGCCTCTTCATGACTGTATTGTATTGCCATGAAATCCTTTGTTCTATGCAATAAATAGTTGATGGTGAAAGAGGAATTTTTGAATTTGATTTCGCATTTGTGCTCCTTCGAAAACCACAATGCTATTCCAACTTGAGTAACAAGTGTTACTTGAGAAGTATCCTGGAAGCTTAAACCACTGTTTAGAGCTTGGAACCAGTCTTGAAAGATGTGTTAAAACTTTCTTTAGAGATCCGCCGGTTGAAAGTTTACTAAAATAACTAGGATTATCACTTCTGCCTTACCTACGTAAAGGGAAGGTGCACATCTCACTCTTACATTTGAATTGTCGTTCACTAGTTTATAGTTAGACGTGTAACGATAATGGAACGTTAAGGGGTGTCATGAGGATTAATCACTTGGATCAACATATTTATAGTTAAACGACTAATTCTATTATTTTTCATGAAAACAAGCCCAACAGTTGTTTCAAAGGGACGCACAGCTCGGCAATGTGTAAAAGCTGCACTGGCAAGTAGTAAAGTTTAGCACCAAGCGAAAACAAAAAAGATAGCAATTCCTCGTAAAGCGGCTGGACCGACTATGGAAGATCTAACACTCGCAGAGTGGCCTGAAAGTATGACCTTTATACTCTACAATTGTTGTGGTTACACTTTTATACTGGTATGAAAGAAACTAACAATATTAGGGAAAAAACGGATTGGTTTAATCGTGTTTGTGTGTACTTTATTTATCATTTTATCCAGTATATTCCTGATTTCCTTACAAAACTGTTTTGTAGGTGATCATCGCTTGGTTTGTGGTGATCTTGGTTACGTGGTGACTGGCGAGATCCCATCAGAAGTATTTTTGAGATTTTCTTCATCTAACATGACAAGAGTAAGTTCCTTTTTAAACTTCTCGTTTGTTATAATCATTTACTTCGATAATGATAGCTTGTCATGATTAAAGAACATTCTTGATACCGATATAATGATAGGACCAATATGGAGGCGTTGGAAAACCAAAAAGTACATATGGATTTAAGTTATTCCCTTTCTTAAACAGAATCAATCTCTTAAGAAGAAAAAGCTGCAAAAGGAAAGTTTCTTGCACAAGTGAGTCTGCGACAACGAACAGATCTACACCGACCTATAACTAAGGTAACTAACTTCACGAAAACATGATTAACCATTTTCATTCAAAAAGACTTTCAAATCGAAAGAGACCATTCTACTTGAAACCCTTTTCTAAAGATTCTTGTTTTCTGATTTTAGCTCTATGATTTTATATTCTTTCCGTAAACTTTGTCTTAAGACTAGAACAGCGGCTAGAAACTTAACGTCGACCCCTACTCATGTACTCAGGGAGCTATTCTTAAACGTAGAAACGGAGACTAACGGCTATTAGTAGAAATCCTTCAGTCTTGTGTTGTTATTGTTAGTTGAGAGGCCAGAAGCTACTCATCGGATGAACTCCTTTGCTATATGCTAGTCTATGTCGAAATTGAGAAGACATTTTAATTTAACATTGGATTTACTTAGATATAAGAATTTGAGATGATTATGACATTTCTATTTGACTAATGAAAGAGGAATTGCAATTCATCAAGTTTAGTCACTATACACAATCAATTCTTTGAAGTTCAAGAACAAAAATTGTTTTTGATTATATTTCTCTAGATTTTGTCCCTTCACCTAAATGGTCCGAATTTTGTCGGTCTAGGAGTGGGTTCATTGTCATTAATGAAAACTAAGTTGGAAAGGACTGAGGACCAACATGGTAGGACCTCAGACTTTATTACCCAAATCACATGGTACCCATTCTACCCCAATTTTAGTCGGTGGACCGAGAGATAACTGAGAGTCCAAGACAAGAGAAATTAAGATGCAGGTATGATGATGACTTGAATTCTTAGGAAACGGAAGAAAGTCTAAAAATCCGAATTTTATCATGGACAACCAAGTAAATTTCTGCATCACTTTCGCAGTTCGTTTAATTAAGTCTGTTAGAGGCGATAGACACTTGAAGTTCGGAGTCCGGTAATCTGACTAGTCTGATGAAATAAACTGATCGAAGTTGGATATTGAAACGGCACTTGACGTTCTGCGGGATTTGGAATTGTGTATTTTTTGTGTGACAGTACTTGGTGCTTATTAGAATAATTATGGAGTACTACCCATTATATGCAATTAAGGAGAACAACTTTTTCAAGTCTGTCTTGTTCAAGTCAGGACTGCGGACTGGCCCAGTCCGGGTGGGCGCAAAGAGGAAAGCAGGCCCATAGGAATTTTGGGGGCGCCTATAGAGTTGGTGTAATTGTAAACCCGCGGGCCGCGGATGGGTCCCGATTCTCTTCCAGATGGTAGACAGCTAGAGGATGTAAAATGAGTTTCGCTTTTTTTTTTTCTCCCGGGAAATACTCTTTCCACCGACACTTGTTAACATTCCCTAATATTAGTAAAAATTTCTGAACCGTTGGATATCAATTCATCTAACTACATCTACGTCACACATAAGTTTCTCTCTCTTATTTTACCCCTGTTAACCTCCTGCGTAACTTGTACGTCTTCTTCATCATAAAACCTCTCTCTCTCTCTCTCTCTATCTTTCTGTAAAATAAAACACACACACATACTCTCTCTCTCTCTACCTGAGAATTAGTATTCTCTGAGATCGCCGATCACTCACTCCTTCTCGCTACTTGTCTTTCTTCATTCTCCTGCGACTATTGTGGAGAGAACAACTCAACGGACGTCTTCTTATC
>BEHA01001235.1:257756-278097 GCA_002897215.1 Eschscholzia californica subsp. californica | reverse complement strand
GATAACTTCTCCTTTCGTTCTATTTTTGCATTAAAATTATATCAGTTAGTAGTAAGCAGATAATTGCCTGCTGTTTGTCTTTACATTGTTCTAATTCAGTTTCTTCTTAATTTTATGATTAATTTTTTTCCCTTTTAGTAGTAATTCTTTACGATTCACTTGTGGACTTCACAAATCATGAACTGAATCTTTTATTTATGCTGAAATTCTTAATTTTACTTTAGTGAGGTCGATCTCTTGCAGATTCCCTCTCGCTTGTGGGGGAATCGCAATCCACGAGTTATGCGAGACGTGATTCATTCTCGCTTACTAAATACTTTTCCAGATTTTGTCTGAAGATTACATGATTAACTATTCCATGGAAAGGAAACAGCAAGTCTACCCATCCCCAATGGGTTTGCAATTCCCTCTCGCTTGGGCGGGGGGAATCCTAGTCCGCGAGTTATGCCAGACCTGATACATTCTCGCTTACCAAATACTTTTCCAGAATGCGATTATTGTTAATCACCAATTGGTTCGCCGTAGTGACCCTTTGGTGGTTCCAAAAGTTATCTCGTTCAATAAAAGAAAAAGGTCGCGGATTTGGGAAATAAAGAAGGCCGCAACTTTGGGGCATAGAGAAAAATCTCAAGGACATAAAGACTTGGTTAATCAAGATTGACTGAGAGGACATAGTTAATTTTTTATCCAAAAATTGGATTCTTTGATTTCTGCTCCTAATCTTCATCTTCTCATGTTTTCTCTCTCCTTCTGTCTTCCTATTTTCTGATATGTATCGATCTCTCTCCCTCTCTTTCTCTCTCTCACTGCCCCTCTCACACTCTCACTCTCTTTCTCACGGTATCTCTTCCTCTCACTCTCTCTAATTGTTTTCATCTCTCTATGTCTCTCTCTCTTCCTTTATCTCCTTCTCTCATACACATAGTTTCGCCAAAGAGAAGTATTTCCCTCGTCGAAACTATCAGAGACTGGGTGAGAGAGAAAGGGTAACTGTGAGAGAGAAATTAACAATGAGAGAAATTTGAACGAGAGAATGAGTTGGAGAGATAAAGAGAAGGAAAAGAAGAAGATAAGAGAAAAAAGAGGTCGCTGTGGTGGTCGAGATGGTGGCGGTGGTCAGAAAATATGGTAGTGAAGGTGATGAGAAGATGAAGATAAAAAGGCAAAATTCAATCAAGTAAGCTTTTTGATCCAAAAATAAATACATCCTGAGTCAATCTTGTTTGACTAAATCTTTATGCCACGAAGATTTTTCTTTACACACCAAATCCCCTACCAGAAGAACATGTATTTTTTTTTTTTTTGAGAAATCAACTTCGATCTACGCTAGTCGCTACAAGGCATTGATACATCATCAAGGTGTGATAAGCACGATAACCGTCTAAGTTACACAAATGATTAAAGGGGCTTGAATAACTACTTTATTTAGTGCTTAAATTACATGAGACAAATCTTGGGGATAAACTACTTCCACGGCGACTCGATCCCAAGACCTCATGGACTTAAACGAGGGATGTCCTAAGGACGAAGGAATTGGTGCTGTTGGTTATGGTTCCAGTATTGGGATGATTGGAACCATAATAGGAAAATGGTTCTGATTTGGTTCGTTAACCCAATTGACATCCCAATTCCCGACATATATTTTGGTTGTTTCTCAAAATGGAACTAGTAATGCTGACGCAGGTGCTTTCTTTTCAAAACCCTAGTTCTTAACTCCTTACCCCCCTCAACTCTTTATCTCTCTCTTCATTTGCTGCAAAGCCGAAACCAAATCCTCAAGGAAGAAAAATTAATCACGTAAGTTTTCACTTAACATCTTGATGAAATATTCACTACTTCATTTCCTTTCTCATTGATTCTTTGGTTGGTTTCTGTTCTATAATTGCATAAACCCTCATTTCGTTTATCTTATAGGGTTATGTTCCTAATTGTTAATTGTTCTCATTTGAGTTGGTTGAGATTCAACTTGGGTTGTTCTTTGATTTTGAATTTGTGAATTATGGGTGTTTAAAGTTTCAATTTTGGAGTTAATGGTGACGACCTGTAGATTGAGAAGTTTTAAGAGGGTGTTTTTTATCTTCCTCAAATTTTTTGTATATTCTTCTCCAATTTTTATTAAAAGTTCTGAAAATTATATCTTTTGTTTTGTACAGATTTGCTTATCTAGTAATCTGAATTTCTTATTTCAGGGAGACGCTTACAGATTGATGGAGTTGAACCCATAACAAAATCAGGAATTTTGATTCAGGAGCTACTGTATTTCGTTTGTGCTTGCTTGATAGTGAAGAAACTGTTCATGTGGACTGCTGAGAAGATACTTTATAAGTGAATTTGTTTAGTTATGTTCTTTCGTTGATAAGAGAAATGGGGTATACAGTTAATTCTAGACAGGGTAGTGGAAACTCTTCCTTGACTAGATTATCGAGTTATGATTTTGGTTGTTCGAACAAGAACATAGCTAGACCTAATTTATGCTTACACTCAAATGTGCCTTTTAGTTCTACGAGAAATGGGTTTTCGTTGAAATGCAGAGTGCAACAGAGAACTGTCTTCATCGATAAGGTTAATGAGAATAGAAAAGAGAATTGGAGCTCGGAAAGATCTGTAATGGGTGTTTATAGGAAACCCAAAGAACCGAACACAGAGTCCAAACGACCTTCAAAGTCGGTGATATTAAGTTCAGAGGGACCATTCAATGATAATGATGAGGAAACCAACAATGACATCCTAAGGAGTTTCTGTCGTAATGGTAAGTTAATTGAAGCTTCGAACCTGATTGATGTTATGGCACGTAGAAGCCAGATTCCTCATTTTACGACTTGTATACACATAATTCGTGGCTTGGTTAAAATTGACCGGATCGAGAAAGCATCTAAAGTCCTCAGAATCATGGTTATGTCTGGTGGGGTACCAGATATAATCACATATAATATGTTAGTAGGTGGTCTCTGTAAGAAAGGGCAAGTGAAATCGGCTATATATCTTCTTGAAGACATGAGTTTGAGTGGTTGTCCTCCTGATGTCATCACATATAACACCATTCTTCGTCGAATGTTCGATCATGGTCAGTATGACCAGGCAATTGATTTTTGGAAAGATCAACTGAGAAAAGGATGCCCTCCGTACCTGATCACTTACACTGTTCTTATTGAGCTTGTTTGTAGGCACTGTGGAGCGGAACGAGCTATGGAGGTCTTGGAAGATATGTCAGTTGAGGGGTGTTATCCCGATATAGTAACTTATAATTCTGTGGTTAACTCTACATGCAAGGAAGGAAAATATGAACAAACTACCTTCATAATCGTGAAGCTTCTGTCACGTGGCATGGAGCCAAATGCAGTCACCTACAACTCTCTTCTCCATTGCCTTTGCAGCAAAGGATATTGGGATGAAGTGGACGAAATCATCGAAATTATGAATGAGACTTCAAATCCTCCTACAGTTGTTACTTACAATATATTGATGAATGGCCTATGCAAGACTGGGCTTCTCGATCGAGCTATTGACTTCCTAGATCAAATGGTTTCGCGGGATTGTACCCCTGATATTATCACGTATAATACTCTTCTCGGAGCCCTTTGTAAGGAGGGTATGGTGAGCGAGGCTCTTAACATATTCCATTCCTTGAAAAACATTGGTTATTCTCCTGTTATTATAACGTACAACACTCTGATTGATGGATTAGCAAAGGAAGGGGAATTAGAAAAGGCGATGGAGCTATACATAGAGATGACTGAGAATGGGCCTAATCCTGATGATATTACTTACCATTCTCTGGTTGCTGGTTTTTGCCGGGAGGATCTAGTAGAGGAAGCTGTCGAGATGTTGAAAGAAATGAGCAGAAGAAACCATAGAATCAGAACTAGTACTTACAGCATTGTGATCCTTGGATTATGCAGAAATGGTAAGGTGGACATGGCCATCGAAGTTCTAGATATGATGGCTTCAAGTCGATGCAGGGCAAATGACACAATTTACACTGCCATTATAAAAGGGGTTGCCGCAGCTGGTATGACGGAAGATGCTATTCAATTACACCAGATGTTACTTGATCGGAAGTTGCTCAAGGAAGAAATAACTTTCGATTAGGCATATGACATTAAGAGTTCTACAAGTTTTAGTGCAATCTATAGATTTGGAAGAAACTGGAGTGCTCAAATATCTAACAATGTCTATCAAACAAGCTCTGTTTCAAGAGGTAATTCTTTGAGCTTAAACATGCTAAACTAGATTCTAATCTCTTTTTGTTTCTTTGCCATGGCTTCGCAGTTTCCTTTTTTGCTTTCCATTTCAATGTGTATTTCGATCTAAATGTTTTGTTTAACTGCACGCTCTTGCAGGCTGGTCCTCCTGGACTCTTGACAATATTGAGAAGTTATTGTTTATCGATCTTCACATCTCTGGTGGAATTATTACCTCTTAATGTCACTTGGCGAACCATCATGACAATCTAAATAGTTTGTTTTTCCGAGTAGAATGACCAAATTCTTACCAGTACCGAACTGCAATTCTTGATTTTCTTATCTCTGCTTTGGTACATTTTAGGTGTCAAGGTTAATTTTGACTAAATTTTTGTAGATTCTCTGGATTTTTGGTAAGGATTGTAATATATATCTTGTAGTTGTTTCTCACATGTAAGTTGGGGATTTTATCATTTGGGATGAACATTGTAGAAGAGAAGAACTTGTGGAGTAAACCTTACCAAATGAAATGGGTCGGAGCGAAGAACGAGCTAACGACATACTAGTAATAAAGGAGATACAGAAAACTTCCGACTGGTTTCGGCATCTATAGATGATAAGCCTATGAATGAATAATGTGAAGGGAAGCTTTCTTTTGTCTTATGATGTTTGTAGTAATGTACTTCCCTTTTGCTGGGCATGTGGGCATTTCCCCATCAACAGGGCCACATCTTGATTGGGTATGGACCATATGGTTGTGTCTCTTGACTCTTCATTTGGTCTCTTTCTTTTAGACTGACCCCATTTCAATTTTCAACTACCTCTTTTTTTTTAATGAGAATTTTCAACTACCTCTTCAACAACATCAATAATAACACTTTCAGCAAAAAAAAACATGGATAATAACATACTTTTAACTCAAATATCCATCTTTTGCTATTATACATGGTGTTGGCTAGCTTCAATACAATTATACATTATTGGTGACTTCTTGTGATGGTCTCACATTATTTGGGAGATAGTTTGAAGCCTGAGTTATAGTTGCCCGCTCAAGTTCAGTAGGTGTTGAGTTCTTTTGCGTGGGTTCGTGGGACTTTTGGAAAAAACGAAATTTTGTATTGTTGGATTTGGCTTACGTATAAAAAACGGAGACAATATCTTTAGATACTAATTATTTCTATTTGTAAACAAAAATGTGCTTATTTCATCAAAAAAAAAAAAAAAACAAAAAACAAAAATGTGCTTTAATCAGTATAATTGATTCCGTTAATTAAGTTGAACATTTGATATGGTATGATATTAATACCCAACTAAACTTCCATTATCCAATTTTCCCAATTGACCAAAATTGGAGTTATAATAACGTCATTAATACTTCGATTGAAAAGTATTGTCATACTATAAATACAAGCATTGGTTCCAAAAAAATAATGAAATGTAAAATTTTAGAGCAAAGTATTTTGGTCTGCTTGTCTAGTAACATTAATGGCATACAAGTGGATTAGAGATGGTCCTACATGATTCCCTGGTTATATGGAACTTATCCCCAATTCAAGTTGCTTCTCTTTCAATTTTCAATTAGGGTTAACCCTCACAATCATAACACACCTTTTCTAGATAAGAAAGATAGTAGGGATGCCAAAAAACTTATGCAATAGTAAGCTTTCTAGGCTATCTATTGTGTCTCACAAACTATGGTCCTTGACCTAAATCTCATGTATAACTTAAACATAGTCATAACCTCTAGTGTCATTTCATCAAAAAACAAAAAAACCTTGTCTACGAAAATACATATGTTAACGAACTAACTGACTCAAAACATAACGGTATGTAAATCTAATAATCTATTGCCTAAATCCGTAACATGTTAACATGAATTAAATGGTAATGTAACACATTTTTGGAATATTCCTCACAAACCCAAACCCCTTAAGAAAAAATCCCCCAACTCACTTGCCTAATTTGTGAAAACGATTTGTTAAAGTGGATTGAGTTAAATCCAAATCCTTCTTTTTTTCTATTTATTAAAGTTTAACCCTTATCCCCACCACTCAGACTTAATAGGTAATGGCTTACATGTCCCAACATTATGAGTTAAGAAGTATTTCTAGAGAGAGAAAGAGATTTAATTCATGCAAAGATTTACATATTTAGAGAGAGAGAGAGAAGAGAGAGATTAAAGTTATTGCTTATTAGTCAGTCTTCTTTAACTGAACCGATAATGGCGCCCATTTCACATTTCTTCTTCATCTTTTCTTCCTGATTCATCAATTCCTTATACCAATTCTTATACGGTAACCTCGATTATACGCTATCTCTTTACTTATTCTCATCCGATTCCGCTTATCTACCTTTTGATTTTTCATAATTTCTCAGATTGATTAGACATTTTAACGTTTTTTAGGTGTTTTTTTTGGCGGTTTAGGGATTTTGACGAGACTTTATAATGTTTGTATCTCTATCTTTATCAATGTTATAGATCTTTTAATATTATGCAGTAATTGTGTTCGTTCTCTGGTTTCTGATCTGTTAGGGTTTGTATATGAAATTCCAATTTCTGATGCTTGTAGAAAAGTAATGGATTTAGTCATTTGTAGTAGATGATTTGTTTCTGCTTGTTTGGTAGTTTATTCATGAAGAAATAATGGTGAAATTATGATTTTTTTTTTCAGCATTGAAAGGAGATTAATTTGTTGTGGATTGGTAATTGAGATTCAGTAGTTGATGAGTTTGGTTTTGGATATGGGTAGGAAGAAAGAATAGTTGGCCTTATGATATTGTGAGTATTGAAGCATTTGTTCTGGCTGAACTTGGGATATGGATTCTGCAAGAAAGTGGCTCCATAAGTTTCAACCAAGAGATAAATCGAAAAATTCAAGCAAGAAGGATGTAGATGGAAAGGAAGGGGTGAAAATGGCTGCAAATGAAGAAGTTCCTTCAAATGTCACAAAGCAGAAAGTTGCAGCAGCAAAACAATACATAGAAAACCATTACAAGGAGCAAATGAAGAATTTGCAGGAAAGGAAGGAGAGGTACGCTTTTGGACTTATAAATGTGTTAGTATATTATATTCGTGCTGCTGTAATTGATGCTTCAAAAGTTAGTTTGTGCTACTTCTGTACTTCAAACCTTTTACGGCTCATTATTGCATTTATAGTACCAAACCCATTATAGATAAAAGCAAGATTACGTGGCTAACTGACCGACGAGTAATGCCGAATTCGACCTAAAAAATGGCGAGAGTATTCTTCCGGAATTTTTTTTATTAGTTGACACGTCTTCCTTTCTTTATTAGAAGAATTAGGTTAACATTTTTTTTACATATAATTTAAGATATAGGCTTTATAAGAGAAGTGTAGTTTGTACACTTTTTATTGGCAGAGAAATGGCTCATCATTTGAGACAGGAAAGTAAATTTTCAGTTTCTCAGCCAGGTTATACTTGGTTATCGTTTTAACACGGAAGGTTAGATGCAGATACTTATATATGCATGTTATGATACGTCAATTAAAGTAATAGACCTCATCATTTCCTTACTGACCACTGATCCCATACTGTGTTTGGACAATTGGGTGAGCTTCCCACTTCAGAACTTAATTACGTTTCTATTTTCAATCAGGCGTGATATACTAGAAAAAGAGTTGGCAAATGCTGATGTAACGGAGGAAGAGCAAAACAATCTCCTCAAACACCTGGAGAAGAAAGAAACAGAATATATGCGCTTTCAGAGGCATAAAATGGGTGTTGACGATTTTGAGTTGTTGACTATGATAGGAAAGGGCGCTTTTGGAGAGGTATATTATCACACATCATATTATCGATCTGTTTTGTCTGTTCCAGTTAGTAGGTTTCCCTGTATTGCAATGTCAGATTATTCAATGTCGCACTCTGTTGCTTTCTATAGAAAGCAAAAGCCGCAGAATGGAGCTAGCATAATCTTACTTACGGGAAGAATCTTATCATGATTTTGGCATCTCATTGAGTTTATAGTTAGTTTTTATAGGGATAAATTGGTCCTGGAGGTAAAGGATTGCAAATGGAGGAAAGAGAAAGGAATTTAGAAACCTATCTTGACATTATCTTCACGTTGCAGGTACGAATCTGTAAGGAGAAGACAACAGGTCATGTGTATGCCATGAAAAAGCTTAAGAAATCAGAAATGCTCCGCAGAGGACAGGTATATTTGTATCCACTATACATGGGAAGACAGTATTGGTGTATTTGTTTCAGTATGCTTATTCCATGCCTTCTGCAGGTTGAGCATGTTAGAGCTGAAAGAAATTTGCTTGCTGAAGTTGGTAGCAATTGCATTGTCAAACTTTATTGTTCTTTCCAAGATGATGAGTTCCTGTATCTCATTATGGAATATTTACCTGGTGGGGATATGATGACATTACTTATGAGAAAGGACATTTTGTCTGAAGATGAGGCCAGGTTCTATGTTGGGGAAACAGTTTTAGCTATTGAATCTATACACAAGCATAATTACATCCACAGGTTTGTTCATTGAATATGTCCATGGAGCTATGGATATGTCTTAATGTGTATTATTTTTCAACTTGACCAGAAAGATTAATATTTACTTGCAATTTCACAGAGATATCAAACCTGATAATCTTTTGCTCGACAAAAATGGTCATCTGAAGCTATCGGATTTTGGACTTTGTAAGCCATTAGACTGCAGCACACTACATGAGGATTTTTCTGTGCCAAATAGTGTTAATGGGTCCTCGCAGAATTATGAGCGCCGTGCTGCACCAAAACGTACACAACAGGAGCAGTTGCAACACTGGCAAAGAAATAGGAGGATGCTGGTAGGCTTACTAGCTGTGTTAGAGATTTTCATTGAAGCAAATTCTTCCGTTAGTCATTGTTCTGTGGTTCCTTTCTCTGGTGATAAATATTTTAGACTCAGTTGGTTCTTGCCACTTCCTCTTCATCTTCTCTGTTTTAAGTCATAAAACTTGTCTTTCAACATGTACCAAAATATACAGTCAACTGCAAATAGGATTGTTTCACTTTGAAGTTTGATCAGACAAAAGTTATTTTTCTTTACATATAATAGATTGAAAATTACTTATTTCCTGGAGTATATCTCCTACTGATTGCTCTGCAGTCAATCTGGTCTTAAATGTTGATATTGAAATTGCAGGCTTACTCAACTGTCGGCACACCTGACTATATTGCTCCAGAAGTTTTGCTTAAGAAGGGATACGGAATGGAATGTGATTGGTAATTAATGAATCTAACTTTTAACTATTTAGTGTTAACACAATCTGTAATACCTGTGAAGAAGATACACATTCTGTTGAACTATAGTTCTTCAATTTTTCTTGCAGGTGGTCACTTGGAGCTATAACGTATGAAATGCTTGTAGGATATCCACCTTTCTATTCTGACGAACCTATGGCAACCTGTAGGAAGGTAGGAATCATAGTCCTGTAACCCTGATTGAATTCCCATCTGATGTCTTGGCCTCGTAGTAAATTTTGTTAGAATATGTCAACAGAATGCATTGTTCTTCCCTGATGTCCATTTGCTTGCTTCAGATAAAATTCCATTGAAGATCTTGTGCTGGAAAAAATTGAATTTCTTGGAAAATGATACATGTGCCTCATCGTCATTGTTAAGGTGTTAACCTGATTAGAAATTTAGAAATTAAGTCAACATGCATGATTTATGTCAATGTGAGTAATTCCGGAAGCCCATTTGAGAAAGAACCTAGTTTGAGCGAGAGAAAGCCCAGCGGCAGCTTTAACCACTTGTTGGTTATAGTTGAAAAATTAGAATACTATCTACAAGTGTAAACCTTCATATAACTGCAAACACGTCTACATCACCCACTCTCATTCATTTCAGTCAAATTTGTGGTGCATCATAGCGAGTTGTTATATTCTTTTGGAATTAAATAGTATCATTCTAAGAAAAAGGTTCCAGCACTAATCTCATCATATCTGAAGGCCTGTAATACCGTTTATGCAGATTGTAAGTTGGAAAACTCATTTGAAGTTTCCCGAGGAATCCAAACTATCTGCAGAAGCTAAAGATCTTATCAGTAAGCTTTTATGCAACGTTGAGCAGAGGCTTGGAACAAAAGGAGCTCAAGAAATAAAGGTGTGATTGGTGTTACTATTATATATTACATGTTAGTGCTTTTCCTTGAAAAGTAAATCACTGATTGACGTAATCACTTCGTTGGTCTTTTTGGCTATGTCAGGATCATCCGTGGTTCGAAGGCACTAAATGGGATAACCTTTATCAGATAGAAGCTGCATTTATTCCAGAAGTCAATGATGAGTTAGATACTCAAAACTTTGAGAAGTTTGAAGAAGTAAATCTACGCTTCATTATCTGTGGTTTCGTAGATCTTCTGTTTTAAAGCATGTTATATTGATCATTGTCTTCTCTCTTGGGTTGTCTTCCTGCAGCAAACTGAGAATCAAGTTCAAACTTCATCGAACTCAGGACCGTGGAGAAAGGTAATATATCCCCGATGATATCTTGAAAAACTATTTTATTTTTCAAAACCGTTAGATGCTCTTCTTACTTTCTTAGTTAGTCCATAATGTAGTAGGCAGATGTTATACTGTTAGAAAGGTCGCTTAAAAGACACACTATTCATAAATTACCAATTATATTCCTTATTTTGTTAGTAAAATAACTTCTATATAGTATTATTGGTTCACCTGGTCTCAATATAATAACCATGTTAATACACCGGTTTCTTGACTTCCGACTGGTGTTGTTTCTTTTGCTTGCAGATGCTCTCGTCAAAGGACATCAACTTTGTTGGTTATACATATAAGAACTTTGAAATTGTTAGTGATCATGAAGTTCCTGGAATTGGTGAGCTTTATCTACTACGACATACCCTCACAGTTCTATCATGTCTTTAAAGTTTTGTTTTCTTAGCTCGGTCCTCAGATTCCAGAGCAGGATTAAAAGTTTAATACTAGTTTCTTTCATATTCTTATTGCAGCTGAACTGAAGAAGAAGAGTTCCAAAACAAAGCGAGCATCCATCAAATCACTTTTCAGTAGGGATTTAATTCTATGTACAGTATTTCTAATCAGGGTGTCCTCTGTTTTCATTACGCTTATAAAAACTCATTTGTTGAACTTCCGGACGATACAGATGACGAAGCAGTGAATGCTGATCCACCAGTTCAAGGGAGCTTTCTCAACCTCTTACCTCCCCAACTAGAAGTCTCCAAGAACCAAAACCAATCCCCATAATCTGATAATTTTTCTACAAGAATATGAGACAGACAAGAAGAAAGCTCCAACTCCCTATAAAAGAATGGCGAGTTTAGGAGCTTCAGATATTCTCTCTGATAGGAGCTTGCATTTTTCAATAGATAAAGGAGAAGGGAAGAAATGGTTCAGAGAAAGTAAGCAACTTTGTATTTTGTCAAGGGTCTCTGTAAATTCTACTATTTATTGAAGTAAATATTGTGATTGTTTATTACTCCATACCTTTTTCTCTGTTCCTTTCTTGTTTTGGAACTGTTTCAGGTTAGGACATTGTAGCCAGTGGGATATCAAGAACAATCAAACTTTGGGCTGGGAACCCTATTTTGCCCAACCTTAACCTTGTATTGCAGTGGATCAAGAATCCATGTTTTCCCCAACCTGACAGACTTGTGGGTCCATCTACGACCCGTATCAGATGGGTTTATCTTTTACAGCCGAACAGGCCCGTGGGCATCTTTGGCTTTGAAGATATATGGACCTGTCCATTTATCCTTTAGGCCCATACGGATCGTATAAGCCAACTATGGTATGTTGGGCTTCAAAGGCCAACCTTAGACCCACACAAACCTGTGGATATGATCGGACCCATAATGTGGATTCTTAGTAACACATGTTCTTTCCTCTCTTTCTAATATTGATTATGAAAAATTTAATACAATTTGCTTTTCCCATGTTTCTCGTGGGTTTCATACAAATGAGTCCACTTATTTGCAACAACAAAATAAAGTAAAATAAAATAAGAGTTCACTTATAAGTTTCTCGAAATTGGAACTAATTCGCCAATTTAGTGTTCGAGGAGATGTGATCCAAGTATAGATAAAATAAATTTAGAGAGATCCAATGTTAAACTCAATAACATCGGTCCAGCGACTTCGAAGAAGAAGAGAACCTACCTTTTCACAAAATCTACATTATGAGTTCAGACTTCAACGATCTAGGGATGAGATCTGCCAATTCCATTTTATATTATCAAGGGTGGGTTAATCTTGGTTAGCTAAAATGTCTGAAAATATTATCCAAAGTTCTCGAAATTGTAATTTTTGTATATATTTAATATTTTAGTTGAACCCCATAACCCTGCAAATCCCTTAGGTGGTGCTACATTGTCTTCTCTTCGAGTAAAATAATCAAAACCATTGTATTCAACAAATTTATACGCGTCGATTGTGTCCTTAAGTAATTTAATGTGGATAATGAGATGAGATCATCCATGTTCTAAACTTATTGTACTATTTTATTTAGTATGCCATGAAAATCTTTAGAAAGGATCTTCACCGCCATTCTCAAGGGCGACCCTTCGACTTAGTCAAATGATCTCGGCCGAATTTTGGACATGTACACCATTTTTTTGGTATGGGGACTGGGGAGGGATAGGAAATAAAATTAAAGAAACCAATGGAACTCCAGAGAAATCTTGAACAAGTTGAAAAAGAAATAACTACGATAGAAAGACCCTTTGTAAAGAAAACAAATAACTTCAATAGTACAATACAATCAGCTGATTTGATGCGAGGCAAACTCTGATGATGTACTTTGACAAACTATATTGAGCTAGCTAGCTCGTGGACAGCCTCTTTCCATGATTTAGGACAATTATAAGGTACACAATTATATCAATTATATGTTTAGCTAGTTTGCTTGGAAATAGGGGGTGGCCTAATGAAGAAGTATGATGGCTTGTATGCGGGCTGGTCTGACAACCCGACACAACTCGTGGGTTGTGAACGGGTTAATAAACCATGTTTAATTCGGGTCCATTTACTTGAAGGCATTTGCCACGTCGATATAAAAACAGATATCGCCACTTTAAGACCAGAAATCTTTAACTAAAAATAAAATAAATAAAACAGAAAAAACAAAAACGAAAAAGGGAAAATCTCAAAACAGCTTTCGCTCGCTCATTCATTCCTCTCTCTCTCTCTCTAACTTTCTCTCTCTCTCTCTCTCTCTAAACTTCAAACCTCTCTTCTTCGATTTCAATCTCTTCTTCTTTCTTTACTTATGTTAGATCCAAACACGATTCTCAAATGTTTCTTCCGGTGATGTTGTCGGTGAAATTTCCGGCATTTGATTTGTAAAAATCTATATTTTTTCATTTCCGATTAGAATCGGATGCATCTTCTTTTTTTGTTTAAATTTGATACAGTGATAGAAAATGTTGGTTGATGTTTGGAGATATATTAGGTTTCGATTAAGAGGTTCATCTTTTGATGAATGTTTTCTTCATATTTACTAGGAGCTAGATCGAGGTTGGGCGTATAATTATTAGGGTTCGATTTGATTGTAAAATGCGGTCTTGGTGAATCAGAAGAAAAAAAAGGTTTGAACTTTGTTGTTGTTGTTTATTTGTTGGGTTGGTGGAAGCTTATTTGAGGATTTAGATTTTGGAGAGAAGGTAATTAATTTTATTGAGGAATTGATATATAATGGAGAATGCTATTGGTGGGAAATATAAACTTGGGCGCAAGATAGGAAGTGGATCTTTTGGGGAGCTTTATTTAGGTTAATATTTTGTTCCTTGTTCCTCATTTCTATTTTGTATTTGGCTTGATATTTGGTTTTAATGTTTATGTGGTTTGGGTTTGATTCTTCAGGTACTAATATTCAGACTGGAGAGGAGGTTGCTATCAAGCTGGTATATAACTTCTTTTAGTTAGGCATAGATAGTTTGATGATGTTAAAATGCCTCTATACATTTGATTGAGATATTGATTTTTCCAAACCCGAAACGAGACAGATCCGTGAAGCTCACTTTGGTTGAGTGGTCAAGTCATGTATATCTCTTTACCGGAGAAACCAAATTTGAGGGTTATCCGAAAAAGCAAAGAACCACACAAAATCTTAAAATTTCATTGTGGGCTAATGTTTTTATTATGATCATGTGAAAGTAGTTTTGTACATCTTGAGTTGTCTACTTTTATGGGAATTTTGTAATTCTGCTTTTTCATGTTGCACTAGCATCCATAACTAGTGATTTTTGCTCCATCGCGGATCTAACCTCTTATTCATGATATTTGTAGTACATTATATCGAAGCTTCTTTTTGTTCCTGGCATCCTGATCGAAATAAAAAATCAAACAAGGGTTCTACGATTATGTGTTGTGTTGATGAACTGCAAAGTTTTAGAGCTTTTTGGTCTTCTGCACTTCTTTTATTTTCTATTAACGTATCGTTGTTATATTACTATCCTCTCCAGGAATCTGCAAAAACCAAACACCCTCAGCTTCATTATGAATCAAAATTGTATATGCTCCTACAAGGAGGAAGTGAGTTTTGATTTTACTTTCTTATTAGTATAATTCTTTCTTTGCATTAGTAGTTCTTTTATTCTCATGCATTAAAGAAAGATATTCTCCACTTTAGGGGAAGAGCTAAAGTACATGCACTTTTGTTTTGAGCTTGAGGAACAATAGGTGTGTTTAAATCGTCTGGTGAATCTACATCTGAAAGTAATCTTTGATTATTTTTTGTTTGAAGCTGGGATACCACACTTGAAGTGGTTCGGTGTCCAGGGCGAGTACAATGTCATGGTTATCGATCTTCTTGGGCCAAGCTTAGAAGACTTGTTCAACTATTGCAACCGGAAGTTCACATTGAAAACAGTACTAATGCTTGCTGATCAGTTAGTAAGTACACGATTTATGTACTTCTGTTTTCATTTAGCAAATAATTAAAAAGTACAATGCCTGTTACTTGTAATATTAGTAATTTTAGTTGTTGATGTTAGCTGCCATAATTGTTTTATGTAGATTAACAGGGTGGAGTACTTGCACTCTAGAGGTTTTCTTCACCGTGACATCAAGCCTGACAACTTTCTGATGGGTTTAGGGCGCCGGGCGAATCAGGTATTCTTCTTCATTATATTAGACATACAGTTTGTCGATCAGAAGGCATGTGAAATCTAACTTTAATCAGTTGAAAGTATTGGTCACATCTAGTTTCACGGAGAGTGACTTAGTGTCATAAAAGCTGCTCTTTACATGCTCACGTTTGACTTTTTTTTTTTTTTTTCTGATTCTTATTGTGTTCTCCGTATAGGTTTACGCCATTGACTTTGGCCTCGCAAAAAAGTTCAGGGATCTCCAAACCCATAAGCACATACCATACAGGTATACAATTCAATGTTCTGTTCTTGCTACTTCTTACCATATTTCTTTGTTTATTGGATATATTTGGGCCTATCCTCTATCTCACTTCAAGTCCAGAAAGATGTTAATGGAAAAGGACTACGTCTAGCTGCTGTCCTTTGGGTGCAATTGAGTAGATCCTGACTCCTTGTGAGTTGACTTGATTTCACAAGTGAGAGGCGCTGGTGAAAGTTGCTCTAGTGGCAGTTGATTTTCTTTTGCTTCCTCATTTATCTTAAGACTGTTAGAGAGCTGCTTTGATTTACGGGATACTATTTTCCGTAATTTACAAATCGTGTTTAAAGTTTTAATAATCAGCTTCAATTTTAACGATATTAAAATATCTACATGTTTCATAGTAGTCATGGGTGGGCATAACTTATTCAAAATGTTGGGACATTTTTTTCTTTAATGAGCTTTTGTTGCAGTGAAATATTTTATATATGCTAGCTGCTCTTGTTTTCACACCTTTGCCTTTTTAGTACTCGTCATGAAGACTGAGTTCTCTTTCTTTACAGAGAAAACAAAAATTTAACTGGAACAGCTCGATATGCAAGTGTGAACACACATCTGGGAGTTGGTGAGTGAATTGTTTTAGTTATAGACTTATAGTAATTGGAACTGGTTTCCATATTCCCTTTCAGGAATCCTGTCTTTGTTAGCGTTCTATTTGCTCTAATGGGAGTTTTTTTGCCCGTTTCAGAACAAAGTAGGAGAGATGATTTGGAATCCCTTGGTTATGTGCTTATGTACTTCTTAAGGGGAAGGTGCGATGAATAGCAAACTGATTATTGTGCTTCCTACTATTCTTTTACTTGTTTCTCATCATCATTAAGTTGGTGGGACTGTTCTTATCCTTCTCATTTCTGATTTATTTATTATATTTTGCTCTCTATTAGCCTTCCATGGCAGGGACTGAAAGCGGGAACTAAAAAGCAGAAGT
Source organism: Eschscholzia californica subsp. californica (assembly GCA_002897215.1). Taxonomy (NCBI): domain Eukaryota; kingdom Viridiplantae; phylum Streptophyta; class Magnoliopsida; order Ranunculales; family Papaveraceae; genus Eschscholzia; species Eschscholzia californica. Next base: position 261,593 of record BEHA01001235.1, on the reverse strand, counting down.
ATGATAAGATCAGTGAGAAGAAAATGCTAACTCCCATAGAGGTACTGCATTCATTTGCCAAGAATCATTGTTATAATAACTGAAAGTGAACTAGTATAAAAAATATGCGAAAATAAATTCAAATAGTAAAAAAGTTACAGTGTTGCCAAATTTTTTGTTCGAGCTTATGGTCTGGAATCTAGTTTCTTGACCTTCAGCTCATTCTCCATGTTTCAGCAATCCTCATGTCCAGACTGATGTATTCATTATTCAGTTGCGACTTATAAATAATATTCATGACTCTTTTGTATATCATTCAACAGGTCCTTTGCAAATCGTATCCATCAGAGTTCATATCGTACTTCCACTATTGTCGTTCACTGCGATTTGATGACAAGCCAGATTATTCTTATCTGAAAAAGCTATTCCGTGACTTATTTATCCGAGAAGGTGATATTCCCTCATCTACATTCTTCAGTTTTATATTCATCTTGGTTGGATTCAGGATACACAACTGCTGTTGGATCTTGACATTGTCATGGCTGCAGGTTATCAATTTGACTATGTATTTGACTGGACTGTACTAAAGTATCCTCAGATTGGTGCCAGTTCTAGATCACGAGTAAGTGCGCTAGACTATCTTACTCGTTTTTATCCTTTTGTGCAAGTTCTTATTCTTGTAACCATCTGCAGCATTCCAATGGAAAAGTAGGGCCAAACCCTGGACCATCTGGAGAAAGAGCTGAGAGAACTACAGGTTTGTATTTTTATATGTAGTTTACAGAACTGAAAATTTAGATATCTTTTCAAACTCGAAGAATACTTACGGTTGAATCAATCCACATGTTTGAAGTTTTCCTACATAATTCTGTAATACTTTACCTTTTTGTTTTTCCAGTGGGACAAGATATTCGAGAGAGATTCTCAAGTGCAGTCGATGCGTTTGTTAGAAGAAATGCCGTGGGCTCTGGTTCTCATGGTGATCACTCCAAGCACAAGAGTTATGGGGATTTAACATCGTCCAAAGAAGTGGTTCGTAACATCGAACCCTAAAAGAATACAACTTACACATTTTGCTTTCTTATTCTCCTTGTTTTATGTCCTGTTTGAATCTCTACATATTTCTTTTCCATGATCAAGGTGTTATACTTTTCTAGGCTATTAAGTTTTCTCGTATGTCCATTACTTTTTGCTACTATCTCTATACTATCTTTAGAAGTATTTATAAGAGTATCACTGAACTGAAATGCATCTCAATTTTTTGTATTGCTTGATCAACAGGCACCTGATACTGAAAGACGTCGTTCTTCCTCTCGCAATGGCAGCAGTTCTAGGAGGGCTATTGGCTCAAGCAGCAGGCCTGCCTCTGGAGAACTGAGTGACAGTAGATCAAGCCGACTGCTCTCAAGCAGCAGCCGTGGTGCTACACAGAGGATCCACCCTGGCCTCGAAGCAAAATCTGCATCTGTTTCTCGTGTCACAAGTGGAAGATCCCATCGTGATGATGCTACTCTTCGAAGCTTTGAGTTTCTCACACTCGGCACAGATAAAAGGAAGTAACTGAGATGAAATCTAATCGGTTCAAAGAGTTTCTTCTGTGTAAAAGATTCACTCCTTTAGTCTTCTTTCCCCAAAAATCTGGCCATCTCCGTCATCATCATCATCATCATTCCTGCAAGAATTATCCTATTGGGAGTTTTCAGCACAGCTGAAATTCTTGAGACGCTTCATCTTTAAGAAGAAATTGAATCTCTTTTCATTCAGAGCCTTTTCCTTAGCCGTTATTATGTTGTATGGATGAACAAAAATTGATTATGTGCTCTAAAACTTATGCAAGAACTAAAACAGAGAGAAAGGTCTTAATTACAAGTTTGTTAATAGAGATATATTTTCGTTTTTACATTTAAGACTTGGGTAGTTGTAATAATCACTGTCACTCATATCTGTGAACACCTATCATTACTTTGAGCCATTTTGTTGTTTTTTTTTGTTGAAAGCAATTGCATTAAACTTAAGAGTCGATCTAAATTAGAAATACAAACATAACAATAAACAAAGTAAAACAACAAAATCACAGAATTGAGAAATTGCACAATATCACGTCGATTAGTGGAGCTTCCTTTATTCTGTAGCTTATAAGCCTGCCAACTCTTCAAGAGGATGATATGTAATTTGGTCTTGAGAGTCCTTCCAGTTGATTGGAAGATAAAACTAGTACTGAACTTGCTGAAACATTGAAGATGGATTAAACAGATACCCAAAGTTTCAAAACGAAACCAGGATGTCTGTAAGGTGGAACCAAATGAAGATTCTGAGTTATCCCGCCAGTATTCTCCATATACAGAGACCATATCCGCTTGAGTTCACAAAGTAGAATCTGATCGGACACCTGGTAAATGGGATCGCGGTTATAGCCGAGTATAAATACCCTGCTAATCTGACAAATGTTCGCAAATGAAGGGGTGGAAGTGAACATGTTAAGGAATTTGGATAAGTAGTTAAATCTATTCGTAAATCAAACACAAAAGTAATCCACAGAGATTGAGCTGAGAGACGAGAAACAAAAGGTGGGCTATAAAGATGGACATAAGAATCGTAGTGTCTTCCTGGGTCGAAAGGTAAATTAATACTAATATTAAACCTCTTATAAGACAATCGATACGAACTCATGAGCCACAAGGTTAATCGATGGATCCAAATAAACATAATTTGATCCCTAGCGTTAAAAGCATTCTTGGTGCAGTAATGAAAGATGGTAGATGGAGATCCAAGGTTTAAGTTGTGTTCATTAATTGAAATAGAAGAGACGTTTAAGCCTAGGGTTTGGTCATCGATAATAGGAGAGGGATGAAAAAAACCACCATTTGACGAGCTCTAAGCTCGACATACAAGGCTAATAACCAAGTGAAGTGCTAAAAGATTTGTAAGAGAAAGACTAATAAATGCAAAAACCGAACACCTCTTCGTTAAAAGCAAAAAACACATGAAAAGGAACACATAGCACTTCAATTTTGTTTGAAAGATGTGTATAGACAAGCTCCCTATGTGCTTGATATTCTTTATTCTTCACTCTTTGTAAGCAAGCTATTATTATACTGTCAACAACTCTTTGGGGCGCTAATATCTTTTAAACAAAGCTGAAATAGGGGGCCAAGAAGAAAGCTGGTCAAAAAGTAGGGGGTCAAATAGGAATTAACACTAGAAATAAGTTCAAAGTATTTTCGCTTATTAAGTGAAAAAACAAACAACCTAAAGTTGCCGACCCACACTTAATAAGTGAAAATCAGTTAATAAATGCAAAAACCGAAGGTGGCCAATACGTGGACAACTATTTTTTTTATATGGACAACTATTTTCGGGCCCGGTGCGAGTCAATTATGCTTGACTTAGTTGACTTTGATTTAATAAGGGGACAACTCCATAAAGTCTTAAATACTAGCAGTTACTAACTTGTGGACCATTAACAAAATAATAGTTCAAAATTGAAAACCTAAGTTGTCTTCTTCTTCATCATCTTCTTTATCATCTTCTTCTTCCTTCTTCTTAGTCTTATTCTTATTCTTGTACTGCTACTAAAAGTAAACTATAGTTTCTACCAATTCTTTTTGTTTTTTATCAAACTCTAGATAAATGAAGAATATAAAACTTATCAAACTCCACTTCCCTTATTTTTTAGTAAACTATAGTTTCTACCACTTCTCTTTATCTTTTAGGAACTATAGTTTCTACTACTTCCCTTTGTTTTTTATCAAACCCTAGATGGGTTTTAATCAAACCCTACATTGATGGGTTTTGAAAGAATACAAAACGATTTCAAGGCAAAAAATCGAAGTGAAGAAGAAATTCCCAGAATTTCGT
>BEHA01001235.1:222322-244663 GCA_002897215.1 Eschscholzia californica subsp. californica | reverse complement strand
ACAGGTCGTCACCATTAACTCCAAAATTGAAACTTTAAACACCCATAATTCACAAATTCAAAATCAAAGAACAACCCAAGTTGAATCTCAACCAACTCAAATGAGAACAATTAACAATTAGGAACATAACAATGGAACCCAAATTTATGAATCCTATAAGATAAACGAAATGAGGGTTTATGCAATTATAGAACAGAAACCAACCAGAGAATCAATGAGAAAGGAAATGAAGTAGTGAATATTTCATCAAGATGTTAAGTGAAAACTTACGTGATTAATTTTTCTTCCTTGAGGATTTGGTTTCGGCTTTGCAGCAAGTGAAGAGAGAGATAAAGAGTTGAGGGGGGTAAGGAGTTAAGAACTAGGGTTTTGAAAAGAAAGCACCTGCGTCAGCACTACTAGTTCCATTTTGAGAAACAACCAAAATATATGTCGGGAATTGGGATGTCAATTGGGTTAACGAACCAAATCAGAACCATTTTCCTATTATGGTTCCAATCATCCCAATACTGGAAGTCTAGAACCACAACCAACAAGACCACTTCCATCATCCTTAGGACATCCGTCTTAAGCCCATGAGATCTTGAGATCGAGTCGTCGTGGAAGTAGTTTATCCCCAAGATTTGTCCCATGTAATTTAAGCACTAAATAAAGTAGTTGTTGTCGGGTTTCAGACCCCTTTAATCATTTGTATAACATAGGCGGTGATCGTGCTTATCACATCTTGATGATGTATCAATGCCTTGTAACGACTAACGTAGATCGAAGTCGATTTCTCAAAACAATACGTTTTCTTCTAGTAGGGGGTTCGGTGCGTAAAGAAAAATATTCGTGGCATAAAGATTTAGTCAAACAAGATTGACTCAAGGGATGTATTTATTTTTGGATCAAAAAATTCACTTGATTGAATTTTGCCTATTTATCATCTTCTCATCACCTTCACTGCCATATTTTATGACCACTGCCACCATCTCGACCACCACCGCGACCTCTTCTTTCTCTTCTCTTTATATCTCCAACTCATTCTCTCGTTCAAATTTCTCTCACAGTTACCCTTTCTCTCTCTCCCAGTCTCTGATAGTTTCGACGAGGGAAATACTTCTCTGCGCCGAAACTGTGTGTGTGAGAGAAGGAGATAAAGGAAGAGAGAGAGATAATGTAACATCCTTAAGTATTATAAGGGGTGCCTATAGTAAGGCACCACCCATAGTCCCTCTTTGATGCCCATAATATAGTTTTAGGGTTTACTTCCCCTTGAGCAAAAACTAAAATTCCCTTTAGCAACATACCTATGTACAAAACCCAAACATTAGCTTACTTTTCTTTTGGCTGGCTTTTATTTCTTGCTCCCAACCGTGAGTTAGTGAGAGAAATAAGGGCATTGGTCTTCTTAGAGAGAAAGCTAGGGGGAGAAAGAGGAATCAAGGTGGTGGGGATTTTATTGGTTCATTGGTTCTTAGTGTGGGATTTCTCTTCATTGGTTGCTTTGGATTGAGGTAGATTTCTACTCCTCTAGGGCTTGAATAGCCATTTTTATAGAAAACCTAGACAAATTAGATAACACCACAAACCCTAGATTTTGGTATCACTTGAACATAGATTAGGGTTCTTGACAAAAATATATATGCTAGAAGTAGTAGATCTATATTTGTACAAACTCATTTTTTGGTCACTTTGAATCTCATCTATGTGTTAGATTTTGAGGATATTTGCTATAATGACATACTTGATGAACCATACAACCTTCATTTACATTTCCATGCTAGATTCATGTATTACAATGATATTTAGGGCTAAACCTCTCTATTTGCCATGATTTTAGTATATAGCTCTTATAATTATATGTCTCTCACTATTGGACAATACTCTTTATATAGATACATGAACATGTCCTAGAACTCAACATGATATGAAAATTTTAGGCTATTATCACCATTGATTCATTACTTGCAAAATTACAAATATGGAACTCGTATGTCGTAATATGCTATCGAATATGATTTTGATTTATGTATGTTGTGGTGTGATGCTATTATATGTGTGTGATGTGATGGAGTTGGTGGAGAGTATTGTGGTTGGTTCGACCCTCTCTACCGGATGTGATATAGGTATGGAGCGTATGGGGTCGGCGCTAACACAATGGATGACCTTGTGGGCCACACTCTTACATAAGGTGGACACCAACTCGTCATGTCGCTTTTTGTTGTTTGTTACATATGTGGTACATTTTATTTCTAATGGTCACAACTCGGATACTATACTTGGACATCTTCTCATGATAAGTGGTTGTCTATTTGTTTTGGTAGCTCTTGAAACTGTCTATTGAGGCTTTAGAGGTTTCGAAATCTACTTGTTGGGGTCTGACCCAACCTTTTATTTTTCAGGACAAGGAAATCGGGAAGTGCCACTTGCTTGAGTCATAGTTAGCCTTGGAGGAGTTTCTTTAGTGATTTTCTTTCTTTCTTTAGGTAGTTATTTGGAGTTGTATCTCCTAAACACTTGGTGTTATTTATGTTTTATCGTGTCCGACATTTGTGTCGATGATTTAGAGACATCCTATGAGTTTTGAGAAACTTGGTATAGTTTCAGTAGTTGATTTATTGTTACTTTTTGAGCTTCATGTTCGATACTATTTGTCTCCTTGATGAGTATATCGTATATGTTTACTGTTCTGCGAAGAACAGCTTTAAGTTTAGGTTTTCATGGCGGCCGACGTGGAAATCTGGATTTGGGGTGTTACAGATAGAGAGATGGAAACAATTAGAGAGGGTGAGAGGAAGAGATACCGTGAGAAAGAGAGTGTGAGAGGGGCAATGAGAGAGAGAGGGAGAGAAAGAGAGGGAGAGAGATTGATACATATCAGAAAACAGGAAGACAGGAGAGAGAAAACATGAGAAGATGAAGATTAGGAGCAGAAATCAAAGAGTCCAATTTTTGGATCAAAAATTAAATATGTCCTCTAAGTCAATCTTGATTAACCAAGTCTTTATGCTCTTGAGATTTTTCTCTACGCCCCAAAGTTGCGGCCTTCTTTATTTCCCAAATCCGCGGCCTTTTTCTTTTATTGAACGAGATAACTTTTGGAACCACCAAAGGGTCACTACGGCGAACCCATTGGTGATTAACAATAATCGCATACTGGAAAAGTATTTGGTAAGCGACAATGTATCAAGTCTGCCATAACTCGCGGACTAGGATTCCCCCCACCCAAGCGAGGGGGAATCGCGAACCCATTGGGGATGGGTAGACTTGCTGTTTCCTTTCCATGGAATAGTTAATCATGTAATCTTCGGACAAAATCTGGAAAAGTATTTAGTAAGCAAGAATGAATCACGTCTCGCGTAACTCGTGGACTGCGATTCCCCCACAAGCGAGAGGGAATCTGCAAGAGATCGACCTCACTAAAGTAATATTAAGAATTTCAGCATAAAAAAAAAAGATTCAGTTCATGATTTGTGAAGTCCACAAGTGAATCGTAAAGCATTAATACTAAAAGAGAAAAAAATTAATCATAAAATTAAGAAGAAACTGAATTAGAACAATGTAAAGACAAACAGCAGGCAATTATCTGCTTACTACTAACTGATATAATTTTAATGCAAAAATAGAACGAAAGGAGAAGTTATCTGCTCATGCTTATCACTTCTCTGAGTTCTTCGGAATTGCTATAAAGCATGATGTCCTTTATTCTGAATCTTTCAGGCTATCTTCTATTAGCCACAATTTCTTTTGAATTATAAACACGATCTGATCATCGTCATCTTGTTCTAAATCAGTATCACCATCTGCTGTAGCAACACCTTCCCAATGCAATGCGGGTAAATACTTCTTAATCGACTCTACTACTGGACGCTTGTCTCTAACAATGATGAAACCAGTAGGTCTTAGCATTCGATCCATTTCTATTAATAGATCTTCGATACTGCATCCCTTCTTCTCAATGTCGGATAAGACAGTCCAAGCATGAAGAAGATCATATGTTCTCGGGTAGGTTGAGAAAGCTTCACACCTATTGCAATAAAAGAAAATCATACTTCCATATAAACTTCTTATGTGAAGCCATAATTCAAGATCATCAAGAGATGGTTCATTTCATTTTGCCCAGTTAACTTCAATGAAAAAATAATAACATACCAGTTGTGTACAGTTCCAATTAGGCCTCTGTCGTATATTAGCTTGAGTGTGTTAGGTCCATCTTCTGGCACAACGTTCATAACCCATACATCTTTTTCCTTCAGAGAGGCAGCGAATGAACCCATGTTTGTCTTCATGTCCATTAGGTTTCTCAGAGTATTCGACTGTATTTTTGGGCCCAAAAGATTCCAGTAACTCTCTACCCTCCGATGCCAAACTTCCTGCACCACGTAAATAATATCTTTAAACTGGTTTTCGCGGCTTCTCTTATTGCATAAATGCAGAATATATGTATCTTGAGAAGAGATGCTTTAGGTTACCGTGTCTTTTTCAAAAGCTTCGTTTGAATAACCAAAATCAGCGAGACGTGGAGGAGCAGCTGTTAGTCTAGCTGGCCATGGAGCCAATCCGCTCCCCTGGGATCTGTGGACCTCTGGGTTTTCAAAGAAAGAAGCACATAATCAGTTAATACTTGGCTCAGGAACTAACTTTAACCAACTTCCTGAAAACAATGATAAATAATGTGAAAAAAAGCCATGAATGGAAGTAAACAGAACATGAAACAGTTATGACCACCTCATGATCTAAACAAAAACTAACTACGTAGAACTGGACAGGTTTTTCGTTTTGTTAAAGATTTATGACACAGTTATCGGGGTTATATGAGTTAATATTTCTATGGCAAATAAATGCCAGTTCCTGGAAGAGTCACTTAAAATTTACATATTACCCAAGCATGAAAACTATTTTGGGAATTTTTTTCTTTGCTGTTAGTTAAGTTCATTTGTTAGGAAATAGTAGTCAGCAATCAAATAAATACTTAAAAAGGAGAATAGCACAAAGAGTATGTCAAGAATAGTAATGGTCTTCAGAGTTCACTTTTGACCCACCTCCTAAAGATGATGATGGCAGTAGAAAAAGTGAAAAACCAGAATATATGTGAAAGAAAGCTGTGAGTGGAAAGATATAAAACATGAAACGATTTCGTCCACCCCATAACCTAAACAAAAACCAACAATCGTTGGACTCGAGATGAGTTTTTGTTTTGTTAAAGATATATAATACATGCAACCTAAAGCAGTTATTAGAGCTACTCCGAGTTGTATTCTATCGCCAGTTAAAGCTGATTCCTGTAAGAGTCACTTGCAGTATACACATTACCTTAGCATGAATGACTACTTGGGGAATTCTTTCCTTGGGGTTAGTTCATTCGTTAATAGTCAGCAATAAAATAAATACTTACAACATCATAAAGCACAGAGAGTATGGCGAGAACAGTTCAAACTACTCACGTTCAGTGTAAGGAGTGATGCAAGCTTCCATGCGCACACCCCAAACTGCATCTGGATCATCATCTGATCTGCACATAGGAGGTTGTGTGCCAGGCTCTCTTTCCATGTAACAGTCATTCGTTAGAGGTTTAACCCAAATGACAGTTTGGTTTCTTTTGGCGGCAATTCTCCAGCACATGCGCTCTACTAGGGCGCTCATTTCTCTCCATATCTTAAGATCTTCTTCATCCTGTGCATATGCCTCAGGAGAAGAGTAAGCAAAATACCCACCTGGTCTAAGCACCCTATCTAACTCAAGAAGAAGGATTCCATCTCTTTGAAGCCAATCGATTCTACAACGAGAACAGTGTGCAAGTTCAAAGGATCTGCTAGGGTATGGGAGCCTCTTTGTTCCTAAAACACCAAGATATGCTGGAATGCCTCTCTCTAAGGCAAACTGGATCTGGTTTTGATGCACATCATTGGGTGCTAAAGACATTGCTATGATATTAGATGAAAGAAGATACGCCCCAAAACTTGCAACTCCACAACCGACATCAAGAACCGTCCGAAGCCTTCCTTCGTTGTTTAAATTGTTATTTGAAAAGTTGAGCATCTGTCAGTAAAACCAGATATAGTATCATTCCCTTATTGAAGCATTTTAACAAATTTTGAGAGGAAATACAACCTGAAAGAGTACTGACACAAAATGTGGTGCCGGTAAAAATATCATTGGTGGAGAGAGAGAGTATATAATGCGTTTTCATTCCCAAGAAAAGAAAGAGAGAGAGAGAGAGAGAGAGTCTCCAAGCATAGGAGTATATTATAGTCCGAGACTTTTAAATTGATTCTAATGCCAGAAATAGTGCTTAAAACCAACTAATGAAGTGTTTGTAAGCTATACACGTATAGCTGAAGCCAGAACTTGCTTCATGTGCTATCCATATGGTGACAAAAGGCAAAAATCTTACATTGGCCAGAGATGCAATATACTTATCAGCTCCATAATGGAAATGGGTGCCTCCTCCTGGAAATTCGATCTTTTCACCTTTCTCAACCATCCAGTTCTGGTCAGACTTCTCATGTGCAAGGTGTGTATGAGGTATGTTTGCTTTCCATACTTCATCTCTGCTCTGTGGCCACTTTATCGGGACCTGTGTATTTTAAAGACAACGAAATAGTTTAACATTACCCACAACTGGAAACAAAAGGCAGAAAATGAGAACTTTCTTAACTAAAAAACGTCAATCTCCGTATAAGCATGATATAACCTTGTAGCCAGGTGGCGGAGGGATCAAACAATTGAAGCGCCTCTCAGGCATGGGGCAATGTCTCTCATAGTGCTCCATCAGAGATAGATCTAGCTTCAACCTCATCTGGTAAATTAAGTTCCTGTCTAAGCAGGGAATTAACTCCGAATGTCGATCATCACAAACCTTTGAAAGGGAAACAAAGGTTGTTACTAACACAAACAAAAGAATCAAAGAGAAGCAAGACCTAGCAACGATAAAAATTACTAACAGGAAAGCTCTTTGGTGCAATATCACTATCTCCGTCTTCTTGGCCTACTATGGAAGAAGATTCATCTTGCTTGCTGCTAAGATCGGCATCTTCGCTGCCGCCCAAGTAGGACGATCCAAGACGTCTTAAGGTTGATGTGCCACGTTGCACGCGAGGACCAAAAATGGATCCATAGTATACAAATAGAAAACCAAGAAAGATGGCGACAACACACAAGGAAGTAATCAACTTCCTCTTTTGACCATCATCTGCTCTTCCCCTCATCCTTTGGGTCAAATTCTTCTAAAAGTACGTTATATATTCTAATTCTAGTACAGCATTAAACGGCAGCCATTTTCTGCACTCAATTGTATCTATTAACAAACTACAAACTTAAAGCCAATATAACCGCTGAGTAAAAATTGCTATGAATAAGCACTTGAACCATTAAAAGTCCAACCTCAGTCTCCTCAGCCCGTACGAGGTCCCATTAGCATCTGCATTTTCCAAAATAAGAAACATCAAGCAGATTCGCAAGCTGCCAAAAACGAATATCTTAAATTGTCCTCAAATCCGTAAAGCAACAATTGACAAATATAATTCACAAAAACAACGAGTTTGAAAAATATACTATATTTACATTATCCAACTATATATCCATATACGGAAAATCCATAAAACAACTATATATCGGGTATGGGCTCCACAATTCACAAACATATCTCATAAATCAAGCATTAAAAACACTAACTATAACCCAACATATTCAGATATTATCAACAGTAAGAACCCAGTATTCAAAATTGAAATCTTAATTGGAGTAATGCAGGAAGCAAAACCCAAAAAATGTTCCCCTAAATTGTGCAGTATTATAATTGAGCTTCTTTAGGTTTTTTTTTTTGGTTAATCAACTAATGCAGTTCAATAACTATATAATATTACGTCTAACACGGGATATTAAAAATGAGTCAACAGAAATTGATAATTAAATTAATTCCTAATGTTCACAAATACGAATCAACATAGCTAGAATTCTTTTAATCTGATTGATTACCAGATTAATTTTTTAATTATATTATGTTAATTAATCCAAACAAGAGAATTTTTTTTTAAAATAATACAAAATTCTCTTCTCTTTTCTTCTTAAATAGAGATCTTCTTGCGCATAACAAAATCAGCAAAATTTCAGATCTGAAACTAAAAATGACAATAAATATATAGTTCATTAAAAGCGAAGATACGCAATTAGAAGCAAAATGCGATCGAACTAGCTTACAGTTGGAGATAAGAAGACGTCCGTTGAGTTGTTCTCTCCACAATAGTCGCAGGAGAATGAAGAAAGACAAGTAGCGAGAAGGAGTGAGTGATCGGCGATCTCAGAGAATACTAATTCTCAGGTAGAGAGAGAGAGAGAGTATGTGTGTGTGTTTTATTTTACAGAAAGATAGAGAGAGAGAGAGAGAGGTTTTATGATGAAGAAGACGTACAAGTTACGCAGGAGGTTAACAGGGGAAAATAAGAGAGAGAAACTTATGTTTGACGTAGATGTAGTTGGATGAATTGATATCCAACGGTTGAGGAATTTTTACTAATATTAGGGAGAGTTAACAAGTGTCGGTGGAAAGAGTATTTCCCGGGAGAAAAAAAAAAAGCGAAACTCATTTTACCTCCTCTAGCTGTCTACCATCTGGAAGAGACTCCGGGACCGATCGGCGGAACGCGGGTTTACACCAACTTTATAGGCGCCCCGAAAATTACTATGGGTCTGCTTTCCTCTTTGCACCCACCCGGACTGGCCCAGTCCGCTGACCTAATTTTTTTTTTTTTTTGATGAGAGAGAACATTGCATTAACGAAAATCGGAGTACAAATTACATAAAACGAAACTACTTCAAAACAGAAATAAACGTAGGTACAGTATTCCACACAGTCCTGCTCGAATTCCTTCTTCCCCATTTGGCGAGAGCGTCAGCCTGAAAATTACTTTCTCTAGGAGTGAATGTGAAGATGGTGCCTTCAAATTGATCTATGAGGCTTTGTACTTGTTGTATAATCGTTACCGCTTGCCAGTGCAATCCTACCTTATGTCCGTTAATAAAATTTATCAATGATTGGCTATCGCTTTCAATGTGGATGTGTGAGATCTGCAACTGTAACGCCCATTGAATACTGTAGAGAATGGCTAGGCTTTCACCTTCTTCAGCATTTTGGCATCGTACCGAGTCTGCTACTGCTATTATGAAATTGGACTCTTCATCTCGAATGATACACCCAATACCTGCCAGTTCTGTCGAGGTGGTAAAAGAGGCATCAACGTTCAGCTTGAGGTATGGTTTCTCTGGAGGTTTCCAAGAGCATTTCGTGGTTTTCTTTTTGCTTTTATTTGTGATAACCGTCTCAATTTTGAGAGGAGTAATAGAGGCATTATTGATTCTGTCAATAATTTGTCTAGGGTTTTGTTTATTGGCATTAAAACAGTTTTCACACCGTGCTTTCCATATAAACCAAAGGATTTTGGCATATAGGTTAGTAATCTCCTCATTTAGATCCTTCCACTGAAAGATCCATTGAATGGTGGAGTTGATTTGATCTGTTCGTACCTGAAAATGAAACCATATAGCTTTTGCGAACGTGCAGTGAAGCATCACATGATCTAAAGTTTCGTCGTCTGCACAGTTAACACAAGCGTAAGAGTTTCCAATGTATTTACCTATTTTTGCTTTCACAGGTAAACTATTAGTGCAACACTTCCATATAAATAGTTTAACTCGAGGGATAGTATTCATATTCCAAATATATTACCAGTCCGTTTGATCCTGCAGATGATTCGTACTTTGTAGTCTCAAATAATTATACATAATTTTTATGGAAAAATTACCTGATTTCGTTAACGTCCACATCGGTTTATCCTCTTGGTTATATTGTATATTAATACTCCGTATGGCTCTACATACCTCCTCATTGAAGCATTCCTGTAAAATCTGAACATTCCAACTGTTATTTGTAATAAGCTGCGAGACCTAGTTAAGATTGGATCCCTTGTGATTGGTAATAGGGGAGGGTGGTTTGGGATCCAGAAATCCTGCCAAATATTAATATTTCCACCGTTGTTAATGTCCCAGAAAATCAGTCCCTCCAACTCGTTGTACTGCTTAGCAATTGACTTCCAGAGCCAAGAATGATTCGCTTTCGGAGAAGTGAGTTTATGAGTATTAGGATAATACTTGCTTTTGAGGACACGAACCCAGATGACATTTGGATTATTAATCATGCGCCAGTTAATTTTGTTAAGAAAAGCCTGGTTATCAAGAAGGGGGAGGCGAAGATCAAGACCACCCGCCTTTTTGGGTTTGCAAATGGCAGACCAGTTGATAGTATGGAACGTTTTGGATTTTCCCCACCAGAAAGTCTGTTGAATGGACTCAATGCTGTTGCATATGCCTTTAGGAATGGCAAAGCACTGCATTTGGTATCGGGAAACAGCCGCTACGATAGTAGAAACGACTACCGAGCGACCAGCTTGGGAGAGGAGACTAGCTTGCAATTTGGCGAGCTTGTTATTAATCTGGGAGAGAAGATATTGGAAGGTAGAAATTTTATTTCTATCAATGAATAGATTAATGCCAAGATATTTGTCACCCGTCGATGATTGATGAACCTTAAGCTCTCTAATAATCATCCGTTTGAATTTAGGGTGCGAGTTTTTAGAGAATAAGATATTAGATTTGGAGTAGTTTATCATCTGCCCCGAAGCCTCACTGAATTCTTTCAGGATGTTTTTAAGATTATGGATATTTTCCAGAGAATTCTGACCAAAGATTAGACAGTCATTAGCAAAGAGAAGATGAGTGATGGTAAGACCCGACTTAACAATCGGAAAGCCAATAAAATGATTTGGGCTATTACACTTATCAAGGAGACGGCTAAAACATTCCATTGCAATAGCAAAGAGGAAAGGAGATAGAGGGTCGCCCTGTCTGATCCCCCGACTGATGTTGAAGTTAAACCAGGGCGACTATTAATCAGCACCGCCATAGAACTAGTAGAGAGACAAACCCGGATAAGTTTAACCCAACAAAGTGAAAAAATTGTTCTCCTTAATTGTACAACACAGACTTGAAAAAATTGTTCTCCTTAATTGTATATAATATAATGGGTAGTATATTTATTCTAATAAGCACCAAGTACTGTCACACAAAAAATACACGATTCCAAATCGGGCAGAACGTCAACTTCCACTTCAATATCCAACTTCGATTGGTTTATTTCATCAGACTAGTCGGATTACTTGACTCCGAACTTCGAGTGTCTATCGCCTCTAAAAGACTTGATTGTCCATGACAAAATTCGGACTTTCTTCACCGTCCTAAGAATTCAAGACATCATCATACCTGTGTCTTAATTTCTCTCATCTCGGACTCAGTTATCTGTTGGTCCACCGACTAAAATTGGGGGTATAATACTTGCAGAATGGGTACCATGTGATTTGGGTAATAAAGTCTGAGGTCCTACCATGTTGTTCCTCGCCTCCTCGGTCCTTCCCACCTTAGTTTTCATTAATGATAATTGCCGGACTCCTAGACCGACAAAATTCTGACGATTTAGGTGAAGGAACAGAATTTAGAGAAATATAATCAAAAACCATTTTTTTTTCTACAACTTCAAAGAATTGATTGTTGATAGTGACTAAACTTGATGAATTGCAATTCACCTTTCATTAGTCAAAATAGAAATGTCACAATCATCTCAATTCTTATATCTAAGTAAATCCAATGTTAAGTTAAAATGTCTTATCAATTTCGACGTAGACCAGCATATAGGAGTTCATCCGATGAGTCGCTTCTGGCCTCTCAACTAACAATAACAACACAAGACTGAAGGCTTTCGACTAATAGCCGTTAGTCTCCGTTTCCACGTTTATCAATAGCTGTTGTTTCTCTGGTTATCAAATCGATAAGTCGATTTCTGTCTTGGCTTGATTTAGACAGAGTTTCCTTTCTCTAACTTATAGAGAAATAAATAATTACAGAATAATGATATATCAATATTCCTTCTTTATGTAGTCGAGGCGAGAATAGATTCTCTTTCCTTAAGACATTTTACACCCCCGTAACAGTACCAAACGTTAGGGTGAATGCCTTCGGGATACAACGACTAACCTTTCAGAATTTTAAGATGGTACTTCTATATTCTGAAAGCGGACGAACCTTTGTCAGTATTATGAGCTCTTGGACTAATGCGGATGATCTTCTAGATGCTTCTGAAATTCAAATTTCACTCGAGACTTCTTTCTTCCTTTTCTAGATATTCTAGTCTATCCAGAACCTCTAGAAAATACTTCTTTAATTAGATATTCTAGGCTAACCAGAACTTCTAATTGTTAGAAGGGAAGAGAAGAAGAGAATGAATTGAATTGATTAAAAATGAAGTGAGTTTGGGTGGTATTTATAGGAATTGAATAGGTATAAACTTTTGGGACACATCTCTAGAGTTTTGGGGACAAAACTCTTGGTTTTTAGGGACACAACTCTTTGGGAAGAGTTGGTTATATAACTGGGAATTTCGGGTGGATTTTAGGCCCTTAGATTCAGCTCAAAAACTCGGCCAGAATCTGATCCGTCAGATTGTCCCGAAATTGTCCCACAGTTGATCAAACGACCGTTAGATCGTAGCCAGACGCGTGCCCGCGCGCGGATCTGAACGCCAGCTGTCGGATCGCGCGAAATCCCGCGCGATGAACGCTGACCGTCCAGATTGGCGCGCGTCCTGTTCGCGCAAATGCCCCTCCACTTAACTTGTCCTCTTTGACGGTTTAGTACCTATTTCAACCGATTTTTCGTTCAAACTTTAACCTTGAATTTCTCATTCATCCGGAATCGGATTTGAGTGATTCTTGGCTCTAAATTGTAGAGCTCGACGAGACGAACGCAATGGCGTGTTCCGTTTCTGAGTTTGACGAGTCGGCTCGAGCCAAAATAGGCTCCGATTCCAACAATGGATTATGAGTCAAACTCAGATTTCTAGCTATTGTTCTAGTTTTAAAACCAAGGTTCCACCCAAAGAAAAAGTGGTGTTTCTCCTCCGTGAGTTGAAACATTTGGTTTCACAGACATACCCACAAATGATTGCCTAAAAATAACAAAGAAATACAAAATCGATTATACCATCCTCAGGACGTTGTGGCGAGTTAGTTACCTCAGTTACAGGTCGTAGATCTTTTTGAAGTCGCAGATTCATTTGTGTAGCACACTTTTCTCTTGCAGCTTTTGCTTCTTATGAGATTGATTCTGCAAATGACGTGAATGACCAATGACCGAAATCAATATTAATCAGAAGCAAAATCGGAAGGGAACAACTAAGCAGTCAAATGCAAGTTTCTAGATTTACCTTTTGCTACTGCAAAGCCTCCATATCTGTCCTCTCCTTCCAGTTGCTCTTCCGCAGTTTTATTGGCCGATTACCAACATATTTCCCTTCCAAAATTGCATCAGACTTATTTCTGAATTTCGGACTTGATGGAGTTAACAGTCAACAATTTAAAGCTAATCATTGAATTCTCAAATGATAGACATTTTTTTCAGTTTTACTAAGCAAACAAGTCGAGTCGATCTCATAGGCTTGCTACTTGGGCTTGACCTAAAGATAGAGTACTATTGACTTAAATTGGTAGGCTATACAAAAAACTGATGGCTACATGTTTTGCATATAACTATAACTTTTGTTCAAAGTTCAAACATCAAGTTGTTGCTTAACAAGAAGCACGAGAAATAACCGGAGAGATTGATTTTGAACAAAAGACTACTAGAGAGATGAACGTCAAAGATGAAGCTTGAGAAGCTCAATAATAGCTAGGCTTGCGATTTTAGTCACCATTAATTTCTTGTAGGGCCGCAGCAAGGTCTAACGGGTTGGCAAAACTAACAAACCCGAAACCCCGGGTTTTTCCAGTCCTCTTATCTCTCACAACCTGACACATGAAACAGAAATACTAGTAATCGGTAGACATCTTGTTGATATTCAGCACTTGTTAAATCACGCTAAATAGGCTGTTCGTATAGAGGTAATGACTTAAAACCGGCATGCGACTGATAAACATGAAGTCTGAAAGGAACTTACTCTTGCCATATTGAACGTAGAAAATCTTGCAAATGCTTTTTGATGAAACCTCATGATTCACCTCATTTCCAAGATTACCACAAAACAAGCGATAATCATCTGCAGAACAAATCTATGACCAGTTAATGTCATAAATTTGATAATCAAAACAAAATGAATAACGCTATTAAAATAAGATGGTAACTTTATTCCCCAAGGGAAAATAAACTCGAAATCATGATATATTGGTTATACTGAATAACTAAACTAAATATGATTACGCAACTATAGTCTTCAAAATTGTCAGGAAACATATAATGATAAAATAAATCCCTCCCCAACTCCCTTTTCTAAATATGGTCATTGGTCAGTTGCTATAGTAAGAAAATGTAGAGTATATAGGTCATACTTTCAGGCCACTCCGGCTCCGCAAGTGTTGGATCTTCCCAAGTCTGTCCAGCCGCTTTACGAGGAATTGCTCTCTTTTTGGTTTCCGCCTTGTGCTCAATTTCACTACTAGCTAATGCAGCTTTTACACCTCGAAGAGCTTCTCGGGTAATTGTCAGTGCATCCCTTTGAAAAAACTGTTGGGCCTGCTTTCATAAAATAAATCGAATTAACAATCTAACAATAAGCATTTCAATACAAATTCTCTATACAAGATGATATTATCTAGGGTACGAACAAATGTGATAACATCAACAAATATTCGAACCTCCATTTAACCTTCGTAATACTATGTTTCATCATACGTACCATTGAACATCACATAATATGTGTATACGATAATACGAACCATTTCATAAGATATATTGTCGGTTATTTTTCTCCTGGACTGTCCAAGACTAATATACATGCTAGTATCAAGGAATGAAACTTCGTCTTCGGTGGAAACTTCATTGAGTCTAAAAGTGGGAACGCTTCGTGGAAACATTTCGGTCTATGTAGAAACTTTACAAATTTGTAGAAATGTTAGTATCCTTATTAACGTCTCTTTAATATGAAAGGTGAGTATCTTAGAGGCCTAATATGCATTAAAGTAGTTAATTTAGAGGCTAAATTTAATTATTCACCTCTAATAACCCTAAAACACTAATGTTAGGGGTTAATCTACAATAAAATAGTTAGTTTAGGGGGTAACTTGAGTTAATTTAGGGGCTAAATTGAATTATTCACCTCTAATAACCCTAAGGGGCTAATCTGCAATAAAATAGTTAGTTTAGGGGGTAAGTTGATTTTTTTTTAACCTATTTTGTTAGGTTAAGGGGCTATATTCACTTATGAAATTGTTTAGGGGTTAAGTAAAAAAAATGATTTCAAATATATATCAGGTTATTGAAGGTGCCCCTCAAAATAGTTTCTGGCACAAGACATTGGGACAGTGAAGGAACGGGTGCCAGATAACTTTTGTGGGGTACTTTTAACTTTATAACTTTTAGCATTATTTCCCAAACAACCCTCAATTTTGTGACCGGTTTCTTGCCTAGCCCCCTACTCTATCAAAAATACTCAGATGGTCCCCTTTTTAAGATTTCGTTATAACACCGTTAACTAGTCATCATTTCTCTCTCCTCCATCTCATCACCTCTCTCTGCCACCTCATCTTCTTGCCACCTCATCGTCTTCACAGGCAAAAGTCACCGACCGATGACCTTCAAACCTAAAAATATATATATATATATATATATATATATATTTTTTTTCCTCTCTCCCTCTCTAATTTTTTTTCCTTTCCTCTTTAATTTGGTATCATTTGCCCTAATTCATCCCCCTAATTTCTGAAGAAACCGCGAACTACTAGAACTCAATGAATCAGACCTAGAAATATTATCTTAAAACAATTCTAAACTTGAAGATTTACCAGATTTAGAACCACGCAATCTCCGAGTAACAAAAGTTGATCCTTTCGGAAAACTCAACCTTCGAGGAGGTAATAGTAAAACAGAATCCAACAAAAACAAGTATCCATTTGAAAGAACAAGAATTTTATCCATCTCCACAAACACATGTATTTAATCCACATAATAATTACTTACTGAGACAATTTTTGATAATACAATACTGAATTGTTCATGTTTGATTCCGTTTTCATTAACTGGTTGAGTAAGATCTGAAGAATTAAGTTCTTTTTCAGAATAAGATGATAAATTGTTCAAGAAGAGTAAGATTATAGATCCAGATTCAGTTCCGATGTAAATTAGGGTTTGAGAATCTGATCGTGTTGAAATAGCTAAAGATTTGAAAGAACGAGATGATTGAGATGATGATGATGATGATAAAAGTGATGATGACTTTGATGGATCGAATTCTGCGATAGGTTCAAGAACAGTACGATCTTTAGGTTCGAATTTAGCCATTAGAAGATTGAACTAGTTAAGCTTCATTTGAAGTTGAACTGTTGAAGATCGATTGTTGGGAAAGAACAGATGATTCATTGAGTTCTAGTAGTTCGAGAACAGATCGTGGTCTTTTCTTGAACAGACCATTGAAGGTCTGTTCAAGAACATACCTCCTCCTTTCTCTCTCTCTCTCTCTCTCTCTCTCTCTCTCTCTCTCTCTCTCTCTCTCTTTATAGAACATATCTAGAGAGAGGAACGAAAAAAAAAAAAATATTTGCCGGCCGGCGACCTTTGCCGGTGAAGACGATGAGGTGGCGAGAAGAGGAAGTGGCAGAGAGAAGTGATGAGATGGAGGAGGGAGGTGATGACTAGTTAACGATGTTATAACGGAATCTTAAAAAGGGGCTATCTGGGTATTTTTTATAAAGTAGGGGGCTAGGCAGGAAACAGGTCACAAAGTTGGGGGCTATATGGGAAATAACCCTAACTTTTACAAACCCAAAACCCTAATCTTTTATCCATCAGTCGCGCCTCTCTCTCCTTCTTCTTCTTCTTCTACGAAACCCTAGTCTCTTTCTTTTCTTCTTCTTCACCCTAAATCGACCCATAAAATCTGAAACCTGAAGCTATAAAGAAGAAATCAAGAAGATTTGATGAAGAAATCAAGAAGAAAACGATGAAGAAAGCGACATTTCGGTCGAAATCTTACACGAAAAGCAGGGCCGTGCCTGAGAATTTGAGGGCCCAGTGCCAAAATTTGATTTGGGCACTTTGTATAATCAAAATATGTAAAAAAAATTACACAAAATAATAAACACGTACAAAATAATTTGACCATATAAAGATAATAGATTGTTTATTTTATCAACTTCAAAAGTATTTAAAAGGCATTCGAAGTAAAAAATTTGTTTGAAATTTTTTATCCTTGTATTTTTTGAAGCGAAGTTATCAATTAACTTCGTAATCAATCTTGTCTAAGAACTCACTTTTTTTTTTTTTTTTTGAACCATTCTAAGAACTCACTTTCAATGCTGAGCAAAGCTAATGAAAAAATTGTTACATTGACACTTTATAAAGAAAAATTAACTAATACAAACTCTAACAGACTAATCAATTTAATAAGAAATTTAGTTTTGAGGAAAATGATTTGTAATAAGAAAAAGAGGAATAGAAAATAAAATATAGTATAAATAAAGAAGGTGCCAAAAGAAACTAGAGAGACAAATTTCATAACCAAAGAAACGTAGAGAAAAAAATTTAATAGGGATCACGTGAGTTATTGTTGTACCCTAAGTGCAAAGTGGAGACAGAAAGAAATTGAAAAGATATAGGAGTAGTAAAGTGGGGGGCCCCTCTGATTTTACCCTAAATCCTATCATAATTGCTTTACTGTATGCCTTTTTAACTTTGACTTTCTTACTAAAAAAACTGAGACATTCAAACGTGGGCATAAGGATTCAATTTTGTTGGCCCACGTGAGTGGAGGGGCGCCCGCACTGGGCACCGCACGGCCCTGACGAAAAGTTTGTAAGTGTGTTTTTGTTTCCATGTTCTGAAAACCGAAAAATTTCGGTCTTTTCGATGACATCTCTTTACTTTTGAAGAATTTCAATCACAAAATTTATGTTCAAAGATCGAATTTTTAGGGTTTCAAAATTACCCAATTACTAATTCTGACATATGAAAATTAAATTAGGTTTATTACTGGGAGTAAAAATTCAGAAAATTAGGGGAAAAAATCAAACAATGGTTTCGTAACTTTGGTTTCTCACACTTCTCTGAAGAGGAAACAGAATGAAAACGTTTTCCCGAACATTATTATTATTATTGAGAAATAATATAGGGCAGTCGTTACAAGTCATATAATCACGATAATCGTCTGGACTAAACCATAGAGGCGTACAACCCAAAAACATGAAAGAGACTTAAAGGCGACAAACTTATCACATTACTTTATCACATTACTTTTATTGCCCATAAAAGTAAAAAAACATTTCGGATCAAAATCTGGATTATGGACTAAGTTGATTAGAGGGTGTTGGATATCAACCCAATATCACATTTGGTCCATCAATTGTTCTGTTCTGGAACTCTACAGCTAGAGTGCCAGACTTACAGCTAGAGTGGCAGACTTACAGAGAGCGAGAATCAATTTGGTAACCAGTACACTAAAAATTATAGATTAACTAGAAAATAACTCTATAATTCTCGTTTCTTCAGATAAAATTTACGAACACGTCTTCTGGTGCAGTGTTGTACAATCCCTTTTAAAATTTCAATGGAAACAGTTCACCCTAAGAATTATCTCATATAATCCCGACATAAAATAAAGTAAATGTACGAATTAAGGATGGCTTTAACGTTCCTTATATGATGTTTTATTCCATTTATGATCCATGTCAGTCTTATAATGTAATCACTCTTGAAGTCTGATGTGAAAATAAAATTATAACTTGTGTTTGAATGTCATTGAACATTTTGTCAAATATATTAGGCCCCATGTTGGTTTGGAATACATGAGAAAATGTTGATTACCTAATCTCTCTACACATAGTCAATGTTGTCAAATTCATTATGAAGTGATCCATCCAAATGTACACATATTGATAGGATCTTACTAAAAAAGCAACTCCTTTTATCTCACTTAATGGGCTCTCACTTAATAGAATTAGACTCCAATCATTTGATCTTCATTTTAAATATAATTGATCTTCATTATACCAAGAGCCAAGTGGACCAATACAAAACTTATTTAACAGGTCAGCTATATTAATTTTATTAAATCAATTTGTCTGTGACTGTTATAAATGTGGAGATCTAGGTATGGATTTTTCCTTAAAAATGACAAAATGAAATAGTGTTTTTTTTTGTTGAACAAATGAAATAGTGTTTGTAAGGCAATTAGTGGTGACAATGAATTAATGGCATTTGTATTATTAAACATTAAATATTACTTTTTATTTTATTTTATGTGAAATAAAGAAATATATTCTACTATATGCTAAAAAGAAATATCCAATCCCATGGATATTCGACATCAATTATGATGTATATGGCCATAATGGATATCAAACAAAAAACAACTTGAAATGGAAACAAGCACAATTCCATTTCATTTTTTTAAGTTTTTTAAAGAATGTTGTGAAGTTACTTTTAACACTATTATGATTTATGACCTTGTTACTCTTTAAAATTAAATAACATATATATATATATATATATTATATATATGTATATATATACACTTTAAACTTAATGAAAAGTATGACGTAGAAAATATTTAAAGCGGAACAATATCGTATACGATCATGTGGGTACAATGCAAAAATAAACTCTTTTATATGAGGATTATTTTCAAATATGTCAATATCAAGGGAAAGATATACTAGAAGCAATAACAATGGCCAAAATTCAATAATCAAATATCAAATAAAACTAAATTCCACTTAGACAATGGTGAAGTAGACCAGGATCCACGTCATATTCGACCTTGTGTGTATGATATTACATCATGACAAAGAGTTAACATCAAACATGATTGCTAGCCATCCAAGAGTTGCCACCTCTTAAGTATACAACAATGATGGATTGCTAAATTATTTTCAGTTTACGTAGAGAAAATTATAATACACCAAATTATATATGTGATTTTAATATAAACATGAAATCTACTTGCTCTTAGTTTATTTATTCTGGCACGACCTCAGTTTCTCAATCGACGAAATCATAATAAAACCTACTGATATTTTTCTGGACTTTATGTAGATCCTTTAATAGTATGTAACTGTTGCGTATCATCTTAATATCTTTTCATATAGATATGTAAATTCAATCTCGAAAACTGTTTATTATAAACTATGATTTGATAATATGAGTAACTTAGTTAACAGCTTAATTATTGATTAGAACTAAGAATCAAATTTCATACTATGTATTATCTATACACCATCTACAATGCTTGTAGAGAACAATTACCTATTTTTTTTAGCTATCAATTGTATATTTTCTCTTAATTATGAAGGTCCAATTATGATTTTATTATGAAATATATCGGTATAAGGATCGGATTAATGGTGTTTTTGTCGTTATCGTTCATCATCAATTTTATATTTAAGTGAATTATCCTAAGTAACGGCGCAATCAATGGTTCATGCCTCATGTGTTGTTTTACTTTGAGGAAATTATTAGTGGGACAATCCATATAATAAAGTGTATATATATATATATATATATATATATATTAGGGAAATGATAGAGTGACTTAGAAATTGGTACTTAGAGGGTGACATATTTCCTCATTTAGAAACAAAAGCGGTCCCCATCGTAGTCAAACTTTGAAAAACCTTTGTCTTTTATTGATTCCACGTCAGCTGGGCATTAAAATGCCAAAAAATTTGGGCACTCTAGCATCTCCCTATATATTAACGTGGATGAAATATATGTATACACACACAAATAATGAATTAAAATTAGTATAGTAAAGGAAAGAAGTGTCAAGGGTTGCAATGTATTGACAATTACATTTCTACATGTTCTAAAACATGTATTATTTCATGTCCGGTTGAATGAGCTGACACTTAAATTTGATTTACTATTTGGCCTTCTCTTAAAGCACAAGGCAGAGATTTCATGTTTCGTAGTGTTTGATACTTTCGTAGATTATTATAGTGGGACATATAGCTTCGTGAATAACATTTTGAATTGATTCTAGCGAAAACGTTTTTTTACCATATAAATTTATGAAAATCTAGCTAATTATATCCACAAAGAAAGATCTTACTCCTTATCTATGGATAGAACAAGTATTAAAAATCTAGACCACATATTTCGGTGGTGTAATGTTTGTTTCTTTGTTTCTTTGTTTGTTTGTTTGATAATGATTTTCACGGTACACAGATGATCTTTACAAAAAATCAGAATGAAAGTCATTTGAATTACGTATTCTCCTAAATGCGTGCATACAAGACAAGTGCCTATGAACGATACCGATCTAAATGAATCGGTCTAGGAGTTTCATATTTTTGAGTATATTCTATTAGTTTGTCTAGAAACGGTTAGCTAGACATTCTATCATAGTAGTTCTCCTCAAATAAAAGAGGAAATGAAATAAATTTATTCAAAAATCAAACCTTAACATTTGAGTATAAGAGTCAAGTGAGATTCACATGAGTCAAAGTCACACTAGTCTCCCTCGCAACAAAAAAAAAAAAAAGTCACACTAGTCTCCAAGTAAGTATTAGGGAATTTCTAAAGGCGCCTACCTATTTACCCCTAACTTTTCAAAACTTTTGGTTGTGTAAGACCGACTAGGGAAGTAAGGTGAGGCACCTGTAGACCTACCCTAAATATTATATACAGACTGGTATAGGAGATATCTACCTCAAAAAAAAAAAAAAAAAAAAAAAGAGATAGTATAATATATTCATAAAAACATTATTGCATTAATTTAGAGATGTGGAAAGCAGCCTGGTTGGTATGACCTAAATTCTTAGAAAACTACATGTGTTTTACAAAATTGCACACATTAATGGGAATTGGGATAGAACCAATACATTATGATCCAATCTTGTTGGTAATTTTTTTCTTATTATTTGTATGTCATTTTCATATAACATCTCCCTGTGGTAAGATTTGTGACGAGGTGACCGAACTATCTTCTCCATAAATTTTTGGCTTAGTTTCGTTTTGTCATCCAATTTTTGACAACCTCTTCGTTTTGTTCCCAATATTGCAGGACACACGTATAGAAGATAAAACACGAGTGAGTCACAAATTGGAGGGCCAAGACGGAATTCCCGCTTATTTTTTTGTTTAAAACATAAGCATATGTACATGTTGCAAATAACTTAAATAAGTAGAATAATCGTTTATAAATTTTTTTTTTGGAGAAGATAAAATAGTATCATTAATGAAAAAACAATGCAATGGCAGAAGCCTAGATGGCTAACCATCCAATACACAGACAAAAGACAAGAAAATATAGATACATTAGGCTTATAGCCT
>BEHA01001235.1:201702-214873 GCA_002897215.1 Eschscholzia californica subsp. californica | reverse complement strand
CGATATTGTCACTGCATTAGACAATATCCATACCCAAGTCCAACAAATACGGGATTTTGTTTAGGCTCCATGGATCAACTCAAAATGTCTCAATATTTATTGTGAGAATAGTCCCACATAGGAGAAGGGGTATCTAGCACCTAAGAATATAATGTCTAGGTCATCTCCACTCATTTGTGATTGGTTTTGAGTTGGATTACCATACACTTAACATTTATTAAGTTTGAGCACACACCTTCAGCCTAGACACCAAGACGCTTGCGAGCGATGAAGAACTACCACAATCTCTCACCCTTGGTGACCTATCCTCAACTCTGCTACCAACTGTAACGACCCCTAGCCTTAGCAGTTATCTTTTTTTTTTTTTTTTGGAAATCAAAACTTCATTTAAAGGCCAAAAGGCTAATGAGGATTACAACATGAAGTTTAATAATAAAGACACAACTAAATCTTCTTTCACTTTCTTCTCTTCTCGCCGTCAACCGTCGGTGTGCAGATATCCAGTTAGCGCCTCCGGTACATCAGGAGAGAGAGTTGTAAGTTGATGAAGAAACTCCCAATAGCGGTCTATGATCAAAACACTCGGTCCTTAATAAAACGAAAATAACAAAAGGTTCTGTACTAGCCTTGGCAGTTGGCAGTTATCGATAATGCTTCCGCTTTAGACATCCAAGTCTAAGTCCAACATATATGTAGTTTTATTTCTGACAAAAATTTCACGAACCCAGGACTCCAGATGCTCTCACAAACAATGTAGAAACAATGAGTACGACTAGCTAGTGATCAGGTCGCCGTTCATAGTGGGCTATCACGTCATACCTTAAACCCTACACTCTAAGCACTAATCTAATTATCTTCATGTCTCTCTAAATTTGCAGGATTGGGTATTATGTAGAGTCTTTCACAAAAGCAAAGGAGATCAATTCACTTCACAAATTGGCTTAGAAAATGATGACAACATTGCCCATTGTGTTTCCTCTTCAAAATTTGCCTGCTCGACTTCTATAGATCATATTAATGAACATCAAACAGTGCCAACAATTACTGGGTATCAAGATCAGCAACTCCCCACAACCACATATTCAGAAGTGCCACATTTTCAATATCAGAACTGCCACAATAATCTCCTTAAAAGTATAGCAGCAGTACTAAACCCCAATCCCATTCATGACGATGATGACCTAATAATCACTGATCAGGATGCAAACAACATTAGTAACTCATCTACAAGTATAGTTGCTGATCATGATTATGGGTTTCTTTATGATAAGTTATTTGAAGACAACAACTTGGGTGTGTTTTAAATGTTTGTGAATATGAAGGAAAATCAACCTCTTTCTATTATTAGTATGATGTTTGGTGCTGCATGGGTGGGGTTAATGTTAGGTTTAGGACCTTAGGTTATGGAAGATTTAATGAAAATTGTTAGAGTTTATATTATTTGCACATGTTATGTTTGTTTAGAGGATGTTTAATTCATGTTACTTTAATAAAATTGTGTAGTGAGAGTGACATTGGTCTGGGCAAATGTAAAATGTATTAAGGTTGCTGCTCAAACTAGTCTTAATGGTTCACACATTAGAAAAACTATAACTAGGGCCGTCTCTATCTTTTCTCTCATTGTTTGAATCTCACTCGTCTGGCTCGTCTGAATTAGATAGACGAAAAACCAACCCCAATCAAACATTAACATGAGTAAAAGATCTCGAGTCAGACAAAAAAACAAACAGTCTGAAATATGACCCTAATCAATTGGTTCCTCGAGTCAGATTTTAAATCCGACTTAGAGAATAAGCAGAGGATACCACCTAAAAATACAAGTAGTTATTGGTTGTAGTTGAATATCTACTTGTTTAATACGAACATGTTAGGAGAACTCAAGTGCAAAAATAATTGATTGAAATCTAAAGTTTGACGACTACAACACTTTGAGATCATCAAGAAGATATATCTAAATTTAGATTGTCTTTAAAATAATTGCCTCCATAAACAGATCCCACTAGAGATGATGTTTTTCCAACAAAAACTCTACAAATCTTATTCGATTTTATATTAGTGATCGAGTCTCCATTGATAAGACTGTCCCAAATTCAACAGGCAAATTAACTTAGAATGTGTGAGCTACATAAGACGTTTAAAGTTTTTTCTTACACAAAATTTCTCCATTGCAAAACCAAATGTGGATCTTTAAGATGACGTTGTGGTAGTTAACTCAAGAAGACGTACACTTTAATTATTACAGTGATCAATATTTGAATTTAAACAAATACAAATCATTTTTTCATAAATTTTCAAGATCACTGATTATTTATTTACAAAAATAATTTAGTCATATTACAAATAGTTTCAGTAACTTAGAAATTTGATTAACAATAACTATGAGGATATCTAACTTTGCATCTTAAGAATGAAAATCTCCTTTGAGACTTGACACTACTAATACATTTTCTTGAGTTCTGCACTAGAGATGTTCCAAAGTAGTAGTAGTTACAAGACAAAATTAAAATAAATACAATCTCACCCAAGATTCAAATTTACAAAGTCAAATATCATTGAGTTGGCTGGGTGTTCAATCCCACCATCCTTCTCAATATGCATGACAAAAGCTCAGACATAACAAGGACTTCAACATACCCAGAGATCATTCCCCGTTTTTTCTTCCTTTATTTGGATCATCAGGAAGAATAAATCCTTAGAATCTGGTTAATCTTGGCACGACAAATAGGGCAACCCCACCCCTTGGCTTTGATTTCATTCAAGCAAGACATACACCCAGCCATGTGACCACATGGATAACAGGCTCCTTCGACATGCGCGTCCAAACATATCTTACACGAAGAAAAATCATCAACTTCCTCTTCTTTTTTCATACCGATATTAGCTGACTTAGCATTGGATTCTCTAGGTCCGTTAATAGAGCTTATATTGGCCGACGGGTAGTGAATTGGACCATAATCTGCACTTTCTGGAATAGGTGGAGCTGATGGAATAGGAAATGACTCCACTTGAACTACTAAAATAACCCTTATGGCGTGGGTTATCCGTCGAATCCCCCTTACTAGCTGTGTTGCTTGAATTAGAGCAGATATGAGAATCATCAAGTTGAGTGGAGGCACTTGCTGTAGTTCCAGAAACCGCTCGAAGTGCCATATTGCGTCGTTGCCCCCAACTAACCTGAGTAATTCATTACAAAGGGGAGATTCAAGCATTTTAATCACATGCCTGGAAAAATGAAGGAGATATAGCAGTGGCTTACTTCACATAATCTTATATCTGACCTATAGTTTTGGCTGAAACAATTTTTTTTTTTCGGGAACTCTGGTAGTCTTTGTTTTATGAAATTTAGGTCATTGACACTAAAGAACAGAGTTTTTTTTTTTTTGAGAAATCGATTACGATCTACGTTAGTCGTTACAAGGCATTGATACATCATGAAGATGTGATAAGCACGTAAACCAATAATCAAAGAAGCCTAAAGCCCAACAACATGAAAGAGGCCTAATGCCCGACAAACTTATTACTTCATTTATATCTTTAACAACCCAAATTCAATAACCATGGATTCCACCTCCTATAGGAATCGAACCTGGGACCTCCAGGATTTTGGAGTATATATCAACACTATCAACCACTTGGGCAACCAAGTGTTGACAAAATATAGTTAGATTAGAGTATAAAACACTTCTTTCTTTCTATGTTGTACCTGTGGACGCACTCCGCATGCATCGTGAAACCTCTGAAGTTGTTCCTTGTCACCTTCGTTTGCAGACGCAAACATGTATTTCTTAGTGACGTAGTCATTGCCATCCCAATCTGAGATATCTTGAACTTTTAGCAAAATATCATTAATAAAACATGTTTTCATTCACATATTTCTTGCTCAAAGATTATATGTTAGAAATTAGAAAGAAACCTTTGCTATCAAGTCCAGAAAAGTAATTCAACTTTTCAGCAGAGCAGTGAAACGGCTCTATGGTAGTGGTACATTCAATAATTTCAGCGAAATGTTGAACTTAGAACATACCTGAATCCATGTGATTAAGGAGTAGCACTGGATCTGGTTCGTAAAACTTCGGTTCCTCGACCTTGACCTTTGAAAGTGCAATAATAACAGAAGGCTTGCCATCCTGTGAATTCAGCACAATGATACTTCATTAATCATCTTAATCTATCTCAAAGAAAACAAAAACAATGATACTTCATTAGTCATAGACTCATAAGCAATTCAATACTGGAGATATTATGATAGAACTGGCCTTTACAATATTAGCGTTATCCCACATTGCCTGGACAGAATTTGCAAAGTAGACAAGGCTTGGACAATCCTTTCCTTGTAAGCCGGTTTTCAAAGGAGAGAGGGGCCTAATGGGCTCTAACACGCACAAGGGCTAGTGGACTACTGTCTCAAGGACAGATGGGGACTTAGTAACCTTAGCATAAGTGGAGGGGGGGAGTCGAGTGACTCCAGCCCTGGCGTTGAGAGGTATTAGCATATCCCACAACGCCTGGACATCAGAGTTTGTAAAGTAGGTAATTCTTTCCTTGTAAGTCACTTTTCTAGGAGAGTTAGCTCCAAAAATATGGTACCAGAGCTACTGTCTCAGGGACAGATGGGGAGTTAGTAACCTTAGCATGAGTAGAGTGGGAGAGTTGAATGACTCCAGCCCTGGCGTTGAGGGGAGGTATTAGCATATCCCACACCACCTGGACAGTAGAGCATCTCCAATGGGGCACTCTAAGAAAAACTCAAAAATCCTAGTTGTCAAGTATGAATTAATATTCTCTTTCCTAATTGTCAAAATAGAGACACGCTAAACATTGTTTGTCTCCAATGGAGATCTTTAAAATAACTTTACTTAAAACATATGTCACTCTTGAATTCAATAGGAAAAAAGTAGTTAAAAAACGAAGTTTTCTATTGGTCAAAATTTTAGAGTGACACTTAGAGTCTGAAGAAGACACTCTAATTTTAGAGTGTCTCCTCTTGAGAGTCTCTATATTAAATGCCTCCACATTATCATAGAGTGTCCCATAAGAGAAGGTTTTTAACAAAATTTCTAAAATCTTAAGTGGCACTCTAAATTCTAGAGTATGCATTTCATCAAAAAAAAAGTTCTAGAGTATGCAATCCTTTCCTCGTAAGCCGGTTTTTAAAAAGAGTTAGGCGCAATGGGCATTAAGATAATATACCTCGGGGCTAGAATATATAGCAATCTCAGACCTTGAAGACTTCTTAAAAGAAGAAAGGGCACCATAAGGAGAAGGCGTAACCACAACCCAACTGCAAATAAAGCTACATTATCAAGTTCACACACCTATCCCCTGAGAATAATAACTAAATAACTCGGTTGGAACAAATTTTAGTACAAAAAAGGATGAAGGTAAATAGAAATGGGCATGAAGAAGGGACAGAAGTACAATATCAGAGTAATGAATATAACACAAAAAGAAGATAAGGGTATAAACCTTATACCCACATTTTCTGAGAACTTTGAGGAGCTAATGCTTCTAGAGAGCCTGGACCATGTACTTCACGAAGCCAGCCAGAGAAAAGACATATATGATTCTATTTAGAACACCAATATAAACATGGGTTTAGCTAAAGATCAATCTTCAAAGATGAACGAAAAAAAGTGTGGGTGTGTGTGTCTGTGTGCGCGCGCAGAAGCAAACCAGACTAGTAGTGTTATTAATTCTGCAAACATTAAGAGTACCTCAATTGTACGAACAACATCGATATAACCCTCTTCTCTCGCAACACCAAGAGGGGTGTGAGACATATGATTGAATGAAAAAGCATTTGCTGAGACAATCGAAAGTTCATTCTTTAGGATCACTACCACAAGACAATCACATGGAAGAGTACATTTTGAGCGAGGAACTTAAGGCTGAAGACCGAAAGTAGTTGAAAGACGAACCTCCGTTGGAGAGGAGTAACTCAACAGTCCGGTCAAGGCCTCTGTATATGTAGAAATTCACGAAAATGTGATGATTGGAGATAGATGAACATAAATAAAGGACACCATATTTAACGAGGTTCAGTCGGACATCACGACCTACATCTCGGAGAAAGCCAGAATGGCTACATACTTTATTAACCACAATTGTGGTGATTCGTTACAATGATTGATTAGTAATCGAATGATTTAATCCTCAGAACCCTTTCTTATTTATAGAGAAATTAGGATCAGGGTTCCTAGTTTATCCTAACTAAACTAAGAAACAATATAAAATATATCTAATAATAATATTAGATATATTACAAGAAATATTCTAAATATATGAAACTGAATATTCTTGATCTTCACATATCTTCACATATCTTGGAATAGTCTTGATTGTCGAATCTCCTCATCTCGATTTGTCTCTTATATCACGTGTTTACACACGTATCTCAACACCCTCCCGCAAGTCGGAACACAAAACTTTTGAAGTGACCGACTTGAAGAAAAGAGTGAAATAATCACATCCAAAACCTTCTTCATACTCTTCTTGAAAACCTCATTAGCCATAACTGATAACATAATGTCATCTTCTACCCGGTGTTCTCAGTTTGGAAGTGAGAACAATAAACACAAGAGAATTTTGTAAAAGTCGAACAAATCAACAAAGTGACTGGAAAGTAAAATCACAACGAAAGAAAATCGTTGGAAAGAGAGGAATTTTTTTTTTTTTTTTTTTTGAATCTGAATTCAAACCTAGGGTTTTCACTTGAGAAGTTCAAATGAAGAAATCAGAACAAGAGATTCAAACCAGGATAAATTGATTTTGGTTTAGTCTTGTCTGGATCGATCTTCACGAATAAGAGGAAGACTTCTCATAGATAATAACAATCGCCCTGGCTCGGATACCATGTAGAAATTCACGAAAATGTGATGATTGGAGATAGATGAACATAAATAAAGGACACCATATTTAACGAGGTTCAGTCGGACATCACGACCTACATCTCGGAGAAAGCCAGAATGGCTACATACTTTATTAACCACAATTGTGGTGATTCGTTACAATGATTGATTAGTAATCGAATGATTTAATCCTCAGAACCCTTTCTTATTTATAGAGAAATTAGGATCAGGGTTCCTAGTTTATCCTAACTAAACTAAGAAACAATATAAAATATATCTAATAATAATATTAGATATATTACAAGAAATATTCTAAATATATGAAACTGAATATTCTTGATCTTCACATATCTTCACATATCTTGGAATAGTCTTGATTGTCGGATCTCCTCATCTCGATTTGTCTCTTATATCACGTGTTTACACACGTATCTCAACAGTATGCGGCATAATGTAAAGGGGTATTACCAAGATGATCTGAAGTACAACCAAAGAAGATTAGAACCATACATAAACATACTGTCCGAGGTAGTTGATGTATGTGATTAAGACAGGTGGAAAAAGAAGTAACCTACACAGGAGCAATTCAACAAGGAGGCAACCTAATGTAGGCGAAGCGGAAGCTAAATAATATGAATATAAACAACTTAAAGCAATAAAAGGAACCCCTTTACACAGAATGCATCTGCTAGCCATGATGAACCCCTGGGTTTCCGTTGGCATGCCACGTGAAGAGTGAAACTTGCTCTTGGTAAGATAGATTTCTTCCAGATTACGTTATTAATATGAAATGATGTATTTTTTCCGTCATGGTTGAGTCGCTTGTAGCACTCTTTGATAGTTAAGTCTTCGTCATTGTCATCTTTCCAGATTTTCTTGTCTTCCTCCTCCGAAGGCTCTGTTATTTCAAAATATTTGACAATTGGGATATCTCAATCGTTTAAGTTCCTTCTAAGTTTGAGATCCCAGCCCAGCTCCCTACCGTCTCTTCTTTTTTGTTAGATATGTGGTAAATGGCCGGGTATCTCTCTTTTAAACTGGTTGTGTAACACCATACATCATCCCAGAACTTAATGCTATTACTATTGCCTAGCTTCCATTTGGTGATCCTATTTAAACTGTCTGGCTTGTTGTGGATGCCCCTCCATACCCAGCATCCATACTGTTGCTTGCATAGTTGCATTCCTTTGTTTCCAATATCCTCTATGTTCTCCGTATTTTTCGTTGATGAGCTTCCTTCATAGTGCTTCTTTCTACTTCGCGAACCTCGGTAACCATTTAGAGAGAAGTATATAATTCATATTGCATAATTTCCTGACCCTAATCCTCCTTGGTTCAAGTCTTTGCCTATGATTGTCCAAGCCACCCAATGCATTTCTTTCGACCTCTATCTTCTCGTCCCATAGAAAAAATTTCATCTTGGTGCCAATGTTTTTAACACTCCTGCTGAGATTCCAAATAGGGAGGAGATAATAGACCGGCAGGGCTGCTATGACTCCCTTGATTGTAGTTGATCCCGCCTCTAGAGGAAGTCCTTGATTTCCAAGCAGACAACTTACGGTTAATCCTCTCGATGACCAGATCGGAGAGAACTTTGGTCCTGTACCCTTTGCCCAGAGGTAGTCCTAGATACGTTTTGCTATCCTAAATAAAAAATATTAAAGAAACTCTGTAGATGGTTTTTGTCTGGCGGCTAAGTGTGGGTTCTCATGAGATGGGGTCATCATCCCAACCCATGAACAATTAGGTGCAAAGTTACAAGGACTCTAAACCATTTCATGACGTGAGAGACTCGAAAAGATAAGATTAACACTAAGGTCCTGTTATTTTTTCTTTTCTCATTGTCTAAATCTGACTCGGCTGACTCAGATCCTCTATCTCAACTAGTCAACTAGTCCAAATTAGTCATACATGCGAATTAGACATCACGAGTCAGAAAAGTCAGGCTTGATTAGATTAAAAAAACAAATACTAACTAAGTTGAATCAAGGGGGACATAGGAGAACATCATAGAAAGAAAATGGGTTTCTTACCAAACACACAAAGAGGGGCATTAAGCTCGATTAGAGTTTCGGCAACATTAACTAGTTCAGGTTCCATACATGCAACGATCAAGGCACTCTTTCCTTCTCTGTCTCTCCACTGCAGAAGCGATTTAGCATAAGACATGATTTATTCCATGCTCCGAAAATAGCATAAACACCATTAATAACAGACATAAAAGATAAACCCGTCAAAACACATATATAATCATTTCAAACATACAAAAGAGAAACTAAATAGTATCTAAAGAAAAAATTAATACCGAGAAGCCTGCTCCTTCACCATGTAGAGCTCTGATGCCTTGGATGTTTCCAAGCATAACCTGTTGATATAGTTTCTTGCATTTTGATTGTTGAAGCCCCATTTCTTTTGCACCACCAATCCCACCAGACTTACCTGAATAAGATGAGGATTAGTCCTTCAAACCTTAAATTGAAGCTACTTTAAAGCTTAACTGTGCTATTGGTATCACCAAATGACATCCATTGACTTTTTGAAACTGACATTCCCTTTTTATATATAATAAAAATAAATTAGATGTCGCAACAATGAAGTTACTCATAAGGTTCTAAATCTATATAATAAGGTAATAAGGGAGGAGGCTATCTTTTCTTTTTTCAGTATATACCCCATCATCAATAAATGGCTAAAGATTACACCTTTCAAATTTATCTCTAAAGATTGAAATTACATCTCCCAAACTGATCTCCAAGAATTGAGATTACACCTCACAAACTTATCTTCAATGGTTAAAATTACACCTCTCAAACTTATCTCCAACAGTTGAGGTTATAGAAATGTTTAATTGCCAGTGTCACAACGATTAATATGTGAATTTAAAACAAATAAAATCGTGTCTTCATAAATCTTCAATATAACTTGTTGTTTATTTACCAAAGTAATCCACTCATATTGTTAGTCAGAGAAACTTTAGAAATTTGATTTACAATAACTAGAGGATCTCTACTTGGCCACTTAAGAATAAAAATCTCGTTTCAGACTCGACACTATTAATAGATTTTCTTGAGTTCTGCAGTAGAGATGTTCTAACTTCTAAGTAGTAGTTACAACATGAGATTAAAAAAATTACAATCTCACCAAAGATCCAAATTTGAAAATTCAAATATCATTGAGTTTGCTGGGTGTTCAGTCCCCCATCCTTCACAATATGCATAACAAGCTCAGACATAACGAGGACTTCAACATACCAGAGATTATTCTCCATTAATCTTCTTTTATTTGAATTTTCAGGAAGAATAGATCCTTAGAATCTGGTTAATCTTGGCACGACAAATAGGGCAACCCGACTCCTTGGCTTTGATTTCATTCAAACAAGACATACATCCAGCCATGTGACCACATGGATCACAGGCTCCTTCGACAGGCGCATCTAAACATATCTTACACGAAGAAGAATCATCAACGTTGGATTCTCTAGGTACATTATTAGAGCTTATATTGGCCGACGGGTAGTGAATTGGACCATAATCTGCACTTTCTGGAATAGGTGGAGCTGATGGAACAGGAAATGACCCACCACTACCACAATAACCCTTCTGGCGTGGGTTATCCGTTGAATTCCCCCTACTAGCTGTGTTGCTTGAAGTAGAGCCGAGATGAGATTCATCAGGTTGAGTGGAGGCACTTGTTGCAGTTCCTGAAACAGCTCGACGTGCCATACTGCTTCGTTGACACCAACTAACCTGAGAAATTCAATGACTTAATACTTGTGCAAGTTTGGGTATATTGTTATAAAGGGAAGATTCAAGCGTTTCAACCACATGTATCGAAAAATGAAGGAAATATAGCAGTAGTTTACTTCACATAATCTTATATTTGACCTACAGTTTTGGCTGAAAACAGTTATTTTTTCCGTAATAAGAATTCTGGTCGTCTTACTTTTATGACATTAGAAATTCATGGACACTGAAGTCATATTAGAGTATAAAACACTTAATTCTATATTGTACCTGTGGCTGTGGACGTACACGTACTTTGCATGCATTGTGAAACCTCTCAAGTTGTTGCTTGTCCCCTTCGTTTGCAGATGCAAACATGTACCCGTTTCTCACGTGAGTGCCACTCAAATCTGAGGTATCACCAAAAAACTTTTAAAACAATATCATTAACAAAACATGTCGTTGCTCAAGATTGAAGTTTCTTTCAGCCGTATTTTAATTCTGTGTTTGAAGTACAACAAAGATCACACCTTGTTCTTGTCAAGATATCTAGATACACAAGTATAAAATCCCAAGTCCTAAATATGCCAATTAGGGTATGTTTTAGGAAATCAGAGGATTACATAAGTCCCACAGATATATTTTAGATGAAAACTTCTATTATCAAGTCTACGAAAGTAGTTTTTTTTCCAAAAGAGCGAGGATAATGTCTAGGTACTTTCCGCTCATTGCCAATTAGTTTGAGTTGGATGCCACAAACTTTAATGTGGTATCAGATCTAAGCCTGCACATGATAAGTTAAATAACCACATCTGCCCCACGTCACCCACAAAGAAAAAAATACAAACGTGTTAAGCTCAATGAACGCCACACATGAGGAGGTGCACGAGAATAGCCACACAAGGTAAAAGGGTGATCTAGCAACCAAGAGTATAATGTCCAAGTCCTCTCCACTCATTAGTCATTACTAATTGGTTTTGAGTCGAATGACCCCAAATTTAACAGGTCAATTATCTTCAGCGAAAATGTTGAACTTAGGACATACCCGTAAACTTCTTGTAAGAAAGAATTAACACTGGATCTGGTTCGTCAAACTTTGGCTCCTCAACCGTGACCTTTGGAAGTGAAACAACAATAGAAGGCCTGGCATCCTGTGAATTCAGCAGGATGATCTTCATTAATCATCTTAAGCTATCTCAAAGGAAACAAAAACAGTGTTTTTCACACTTCCCGAAGTACAGAAGAGCTGAAGAGGACAGCCATAGACTTGTAAGCAATTCAATAGTGAAGATATAATGATAAAACTGGCCCCTGCAGTACCCGGGGGCTAGAATATATAGCAAGCTCAGACGTGGCAGGCTTCTCAATACACCTAACACCATAAGGGCAAGGCGAAACCACAACCCACCTGCAAATAAAGCTACCTTATCAGGCAAAACACCTAACCCCGGAGAAGAATAACCCCAAATAAATCTGCAGAAACAGACTTTAGTACAGTAAGGTCAATAGCAATAAGAATTAAGAAGGATGCGTAAAGTACAAGCTCGGCGTACTAGATATACCACAATTTTCGAGATAAACATTCAGGAGCTAATGCTTCAAGTGGACCATGTAGTTCACGCAGCGAGCCAGAGAAAAGGGATGTATGCCTCTAATAGAACACCAGTGAAACATCGCTTTAGTTAAAGATCAATCTTCAAGGATGCATGAGAAAAAAGTATAGTATATATATATATATATATG
Source organism: Eschscholzia californica subsp. californica (assembly GCA_002897215.1). Taxonomy (NCBI): domain Eukaryota; kingdom Viridiplantae; phylum Streptophyta; class Magnoliopsida; order Ranunculales; family Papaveraceae; genus Eschscholzia; species Eschscholzia californica. The sequence continues at coordinate 202,560 of BEHA01001235.1, read as the reverse complement.
AATAAGCATATGACACTAGTAGAGTAATAACTTAATTAATTCTGCAAACATTAAGAATACCTCAATTGTACGAACAACATTTGTGTAACCCTTTGTTCTCGCAACATCAAGAGGGGTATGATCATCGCGATTTATTAAAAACGCATTTGCTGAGAAGATCAACAGCTCATTCTTTAGGGACACTATCACGAACCAATCACATGAAAGAGTACATTTGAGCGAACAACTTAAGGTCGACACGCGAAAGTAGTTGAAAGACAAACCTTTGTGGGAGAGGAGTAACTCGACAGTCTGGTCAAGACCTCTCTTCGCCGCATGATGCAAAGGAGTGTTACCAAGATGATCTAAAGTACAAAGGAAGAAAATTAAAATACTGTCCATGGGATTCGATGCTATGAAGTGATCAAGACAGAGGGAAGAAGAAATAACTTAGACATGCGCAACTCAACAAAGAGGCAACCTAATGTAGACGAAGCGTAAGCTAAATAACGTCGATGTAAACAACTTTAAGCAATAAAATATTACTAAGGAAACTCTCCATCAGGTGGGGGTTCGTCCGGCCCCTTAAGAGGGTCACGGTTCTCATGAGATGGGTCCTCATCTCAATACATGAAGAATTAGATGCAGAGATATAACGACTAAACCATTTCATGGCATAAAAGACTAGAAAAGATAAGCTGACTCAGGGTTTTTGGGAGCATAGAAGAACATCATAGATACAAAATGCGGTTTCTTACCAGTCAACTCAAGAAGGGCACCGAGCTCGATGAGAGTTCTGGCAACATTAATTAGTTCAGGTTTCATACATGCAACAGTCAAAGAATACCTTCCTTCTGTGTCCCTCCACTGCAGAAGCGA
>BEHA01001235.1:172946-185250 GCA_002897215.1 Eschscholzia californica subsp. californica | reverse complement strand
CATTCAAATTCAAATTCATTAGAGGAATACTCAATTCTAGTGGAAGACATTAGGGACATTTCTCTCTGGGGTGTCCCTCTTCTTCCTAGTAAAGGTCATGAAGGTACAGATATTATCCTATTGAAACTCTTACGAGCTCGAGACTTCAAAGTTTCAGAGGCTTTCGAGATGCTTAAAAATACGTTAAAATGGCGAAAAAAATTCAATATAGATGAGATTTTAGAAGAAGATTTTGATTCTGAATTGGAAAATGTGACTTATTTGGATGGCACAGATAAGGAAGGGCACCCATTGTGTTACATTGTTTATGGAGCTTTCAAGGATAAAGATTTGTATCAAAATATGTTCGGGGGCGAGAATAAAATGGATAAGTTTATCCGATGGAGGATTCAATCCATGGAAAAAGCTATCCAAAATTTGAGTTTTAAAGATGGAGGAGTTCATTCTATGGTTCATATTACAGATTTGAAGTCTTCGCCTGGCCCGGGAATGAAAGAATTACGTACCGCTAGTAAGAAAGCTATCTCTCTACTTCAAGAGAAATATCCCGAAATCATTCTTCGAAATGTAAGTGTTAAATCTTTTTCTTCTTCGTTTTTTTTTTGGGGAATGTCTTAATCATTTCTTATTTCGAAAATGAGATTAATTTGAGTCATTTCTTCTTCTTTAGTCATCCCTAAATGATTGTCTTGTTGAATGAACAAAATTTCAGATAATTGTGAATGTTCCATTTTGGTATTATGCATACCACGCGGTTTCGTCTAAGATGTTAAGTCAAAGAACAAGAAAGAAGTACGTTTTCGCCCGTTCGTCTAGAGTGGCTAAGACTCTTCTAAAGTAAGAAACTTTGCTAAACTTGTCTACCATTGCTATCTCTTTTCTTTTCTTTTTTATACGAATTTCGCCTTGAATTAGGTTTATAGCACCGGAAAATATTCCGGTTCAATATGGTGGCCTAAAAAGGGAGAACGACGATGAGTTTTCGGTAGACGATCAAGTTTTAGAGGTATCTGTCAAAGGAGGAACAGTGGAGACCATTCATATACCTGTTATTGAGGTAGGTTCTTCCATTCTGGTTTGGTTATTGAACTAGTTCAAACTAGAACCTGCCATATAAGTTGGTTTTGGTTCTTTTTTCAAGTTATTTCATTACTCTGATATAGTTGTTTTCTTTCGAGTTGAATTCATTTTTATGTGTTGTTTCTTGTTTGTGAAATAAGCAGCCGGGTGTTACAGTGGTTTGGGATGTAGCTGTTATCGGATGGGACATAACCTGCAAAGAAGAATTTGTGCCAGACGACGAAGGGTCATATAGAATAGTAATCCAAAGCGAAAAGAAAATGGTAGAAAGCGTTAGAAATACATTTTATGTTCACGAACCGGGGAAGATAGATATCACAATAGCAAATAGTACCTACAAGAAGAAGAAAATACTGTATAGATATAAAATTAAACCTACTCCTATGTATGCTTACATCAACTAACTCTTATAACATTTTTTTTTTGTTTTACTTTTCTTTAATTCATTGGTTAAGTATGTTTATTTAATTAGTATGTAAATCTAATGACATTTACAAGTTTAAAGCCTCATGGTGCAAAACTAACCATCTTAATTTTATATAAAATCCCATCATGTTTCTTGGCATGGGTTTACCCTAGCTAGATTACCCTAGGGCTCTTCACCTTATTTATAGGAGTCCCAAAATACTCACCCAAACTCAACCAGTGTGTAAGACAATGTGTTATGTAATAATCCAGGACATTTTCTTAAGCGAGCACCTTTAAACATGAAAGCTTTTATTTTGAATCAAATTATTAGATGAAAAGTTATAATCGACAATATCGAAAAACTTACACTGAAGTACTACTAGTGAAAGTTGAGCTTGTTCGACCGTCTCATTAAATAACAAACACGGAGGTACTACTGGTGGAAGTTGAGCTTGTTCGACCATCTCATTCGATAACAAACACTGAGGTACTACTGGTAGAAGTTTAACTTGTTCGACCGTCTCATTCTATAACAAATTGAAGCATAAAAAAAGAATCATGTTAAGATCATGGTGTTTTTTCATTGTCTGAATCTGCCTCGGCTGAGTCTGAATTTTTTTTACCATATTTTTTGTTATAGAGAGGTTTCCGAGTTACTTACCATTAGCTGTTCGCGTGGCCTAATGGATAAGGCGCTCGCCTCCGGAGCGGGAGATTGTGGGTTCGAGTCCCACCGTGAACGTTTTTATCTATTTTTGTTTTTCATCCCCTGTTTATGCTGTACCAACAAAACGCCCCTAGGTTTTAAAAAGAGAGAGTGATGAATGAGAAGCATGAATGAATAATAATCATCTTCTAGGGTTCACTTATCTACTGAAACAAATCATCCATAAACAGACACAGAAGTTTTGTATTCTTCTATTAAAGTAAAAGAGACACACGCCATTTCTAATCCATGCAAGGTGAAAAATGGCTGAAACAATTCATCTTTTCTCACCAACCCAACCACCTTCATTTCCACTCAAACCTTCCTAACCTTATTACCCTTCCTTTGTACTATAAATAACACACACTTTCATTTCTCCACTTCACATCAACACACTCTCAATCTAAGTAGTACTAGTTTTGAGAGCTCTTCCGGTCATTAATGGCGAAAGCTTTGTTCTTTTTTACTGTTTTCTTGTTTTTTCAGGGTTGTGTTTTAAGTCAGTTAGAACAACAACAACAACAATCATGGCAAGGAAGTACCCAGCAACAACAACCATATGGTCCATATCAACAACAACAAGGGTCACGACGTTACCAGCAGACTGCGTTCGATGAGTGTAGGATTCAGAATATTCAAGCTGTTGAACCATCTCGAACTATTAAATCCGAAGCTGGTATCACCGAGCACTGGGATCAGAATCAACAACAGTTTAGATGCGCTGGTGTTGCCATTACTCGTCATGTCATTGAAGCTAGAGGCCTTCTTTTGCCTCAATTCTCCAATGCTCCTAAGCTTACCTATGTTGTCCAAGGCTAGTAGTCTCTCTCTCTCTCTCGCGGCCGGCCCAAGCGTTTGGGGTGCCAAATCTAGGCCGACTCAAACTTGTCTTTAAGACCCTAATTATGGGGCCTTAATTACCCCGAGACCCCTAAAGACCCGATTTGGTTGCTTTGGGCCTGGGCCAACCCGGCTTTATGTCTCTATCTCTTCCTCTCTAATGAGCTAATGGTTGATACTTGCATGCAGGTAGAGGTATGAAAGGAGCTGTTCTTCCTGGTTGCCCAGAAACATATCAATCCATTCAGCAAGTGGTAGGAGGAAGACTCGGAGCGCAATCAAGGTCAAGGTCCAGTGATCAGCATCAGAAGATCAGAGAAGTTAACCAAGGCGATGTTTTGGCTTTGCCCACTGGTATTCCTCATTGGTTCTACAATGATGGTGAGACCCCTCTTGTTCTAGTCACACTTCTTGACACAGGCAACAACGCCAACCAACTCGATCAGAACGCCAGGGTAAGGAAAAAATTTACATTTGGCCACTGTTTTAACTTTAACCACGTTACAAACCGTGGTTGAAACTTCTTTTCTTCCATGAGATTGATGATACACACTTATATTTAGTTATCTAATTATCCACCTACATATATATATTAGAGATTCTTCCTAGCTGGGAACCCACAAACACAAGGCCAAGGGCAACGTTCTTTCCAGTCAAGGCACCAGACTGAGCAAGAGAGACAGGAAACAGGCGACAACGTTTTCAGCGGTTTTGATGTCGAGATCTTGGCAGAAGCTTTTGGAGTGAGCCGAGAAACTGCGAGGAGTCTACAAAGCCGAAACGACCAGAGAGGCAACATTGTCCTAGTCAAGCAGGGACTTGGTGTGGTTAGGCCACCACTAAGTGAAGAAGAGGAAGAAAGAGAACAAGGACAGCAAACCAGAGCTAATGGTTTGGAGGAAACTCTTTGCGCCGCCAGGCTTGTTCACAACATAGGAGATCCAACAAGTTCTGACGTTTACAACCCAAATGCCGGACGAATCACCAGCCTCAACAGTCAGAAGCTACCTATCCTCAGTTACCTCCAGTTGAGTGCTGAGAGAGGAGTTTTATACAGGGTAAGATAAGTTTTATAAGTTAAGACTTTGAAGCTTTTGTTTTCCGATTAAATTTTGATAGGTTTATAAGTCGATTATTTTGGTGAACTCATGCAGAATGCTATAATGGCACCACACTGGAACTTAAATGCCCACAGTATCATATATATCACAAGAGGAAGCGGTAGAATCCAGATTGTCGGAAACCAAAGACAACCTGTATTCGATGGACAAGTAGCGAGGGGTCAAGTATTGACAGTTCCACAGAATTTCGCCGTCGTTAAACAAGCCGGAAACGAAGGTCTAGAATGGATTGCATTCAAGACCAATGACAATGCAATGATGAGTCCTATAGTTGGAAGAACTTCAGCTCTTAGGGCAATTCCAGAGGAAGTGCTAATGAACTCATACAGAATTTCAAGGGAAGAGGCAAGAAGGTTGAAGTTCAACAGAGATCAAGAAATGTATGTGTTTCAGCCAAGATCAGGATCCCAGCAGCAGCAGGAAACTGCTTCTCCATGAACATGTAACAGTATAGAACAGGTCTTATGTTGTACTTAGGTCAAATAAAGCCTTTATGAAAGGCAAAGAGGTTGGCTGTCTTGAGGTCTAAAATGTAGTACATGAGTTTAAATAACACTTCAAAAAACCTTTTTGGATCTTTAATAAAGAGTACTACTTTTAAATTGTGTCCATCTTCAATTGATAATCCCACGTCTCTTAGGAGAGCATCCAAAGCTAGACTACAGGTGTGAGCTCAAGCTTAGCAAGCGATAAAGCTCTTTAAGGTAGACATAAAGTCTTACCTTGGGCCCATTGGACTTGGGTCTAGACTACAAAAGCAGAGAGAACATCGCAAACTATTGGGCTCGAGTAACCACACTCATAGTCGGTTTGGTTGCTAATACGACATCAAATCTTAGAAAAATAGAAAAAGGACATAAAGGATTTACATTCACTTTATAAACATATCCTATGAAAAATAAGGGATTTATGTTCACTTTATACACATTTAAACTATATTTTATGTGACAGGTTCATCAAACAAAAAATGTTCTATGTGACATTCACTTTGAATCGTATTGGCGAACGGGAAGATCGTTTCAATATATGTGAAAATCCTCCATTGAGACGGTATACAAGGTGATTTTTAGAGTTGGAACCTTTTCACAAATTTAACTCTTACCATACAATTTGGTCTATATCATAGTTTGAGGTCGAGATCAAGTGAATAAAAAACTAGATTTGCTAGTCATCAAGCACCATAAAATGAAAAGGACAAAAGTTAGTAGCAAAATTTAATCTACCATAAATCAAAGAAAGGAGACATAAAAAACCAAGTTGTCTCATTATACATGAGGATGATACAAATTAAAATAAAGATAAGCATATTCTCTCTTTCTCACACACATTATCTTTTCCCCTAGGAAGTCCAAATGTGATCCTTTTTTTACCCTACTCTTTTATTGGAAACCATAGCTGCTACATATAAAATGAGGTTCAGCTACTAATACTCAAACAAGAATTGAGTATTAGAATCTAAGAGAGACAAGAGTAAGCCAAAGCCTTTTCTTCACTTAGTTCCTCGGCAGTCTTGTCCAATTTGTTCCTTGAGAACTCGTCAACCGAAAGTCCTGCACCAAGATAGAGAGAGAGCACAATAAGATATCTTCCTAGTCTGACTAAAACAAGAATCAATCAATAACTATAATATCCGTATTGCTTCGACAGTGTCTGAAGATTGGGTTATACGTGTGGGCTCAAGCACAGAAAGGATCGAGGCATTTTAGGTGAGCTCTTATAGTCTTGGTCAAGAACGAAAACCCAATACCCGATTGGGTCTGGGTGGCAAAGATGCAGACAATATCGGTAACTCCTAGAGTTTGGGTTATTATTGTTACTATACATCATGAATATTTGATGTTTTTACCTTGTACGACGGACCATTCTCCATTTCGACAAGTCACAGGGAAGGAATAGATGAGACCGGCTGGGACATTGTATGATCCATCAGAGTATACTCCCATTGAAACCCAAGTGCCCTACAATTCACAAACGGAAAGACCAAAAAACTAATAAATATTATATACTCCTTCTAAACTCTCTCATAGCCAAAAACAGCTAGAAACAATAACTACCTCTGGAGTTCCAAGAACCCAATCACGAATGTGATCACAAGCAGAGCTAGCAGCAGATAGGGCGCTAGAGAGCTTTCGTGCTTTGATAATTGCAGCACCACGTTGTTGTACAGTTGAGATAAATTCACCGTGCAACCTTCAAGAGATAAAAGATCTTATAAGCTTAAGCTAACTTGCATAATCCGTATACATCTATACATGTATATAAGTATATAACTAAATGTAGTAAGATATGTAATATATTTTCGTAGTACCATGAATCATCACCAACGAGCTCTTTGACAGACTTTTCTCCAGCTGTTGTTTTGACAGTGGCGTGGTTGACATCGGGGTATTGAGTTGAAGAGTGGTTTCCCCAGATGATTACGTTCTTAACATCGGAAACCTGAACATTCAATCTCTCTGAAATTTGACCAAGAGCCCTGTTATGGTCTAGACGGGTAAGGCAAGTAATGTTTTTCTCGGGGATAGATGGAGCGAACTCCTTCAAGATCAAAGCATTGGTGTTCGCTGGGTTAGCAACAACCAAAACCTGGAGGTAATACAAACAAATGGGCAAAATTAACATGAGTTAAGACAAGTACTTTTAGAAACAATATTTTCTATGATTTGATATTTTCGTGGCATATTTTCACAAGAGAGATGAACCTTGCAGTTAGCAGCTGCATGCTTTTCCAAAGCGGATGCTTGAGACTTGTAGATAGACACATTTTTTGACATAACGTCTTTCCTTTCCATCCCCTCTTTCCTTGGGAAACCACCAACCATGACGGCAATGTTGACTCCGGTGCATGCCTCAACGACATCAGTGGTGGCAACAACACCTAATAGGAGTAGTAATAAAATGAAGTATTTTTAGATTCACCGACAAGGGTTTAAGCGAGTACGTAAATGATGCATTATGCACCAATATGAAAAAAGAAGAATGAGTATATACCTTTAAGAAGAGGAAAAGCAGCATCAACTAGCTCCATTTTCACTCCGTTCAAGGCCTCTGCAGCTGGTGGGATATCAAGCATATGCAAAATCACAGGTTGGTCAGGACCCAACATCACTCCTCTAGCAACCATTGGCACGAGAGCATATCCAATTTGTCCTGCAAATAACCAATTTACGAAGTAGATGGGTATGAGATTAGTTTGTCTAAGATCAAGAGCCAAAACAAGTCAAAGCTCAAAACCACTTTCTCGAAAAGGCTTGACTAAATAGATACTATAAGATATTGATCTTTGTTTTCTGAATAGTTGGAGTTTTGGAGTTTGGACTGAAAGCTGCTAATTACTTGGATAAATGAATCTAATCTGATAGACTTGTTCCAAACTGAAAACAGAATTGAATCTGATCTTAATCTACTTGTTCATAACTAAATAAATATTTGAATCTCAGACCTCAAAAATATTAATTTACTAATCACTAAATCAGAATAATTCTTCTTAAGAATTGATTCTCAAGTAAACTCAATTTAAGATCCATAAACTCTAACTAAAGCTGATTTAAACAAATAGAGATCAGAAAAAAAAAAAAGTGAAATGATCAATCAGTTTTACTCATCCAAGAACTGCTGGATCTCACAAATTAAAGATCGGATTTTTCAACCGATCCTTACTATAAATCTTCACTAAAGCTTAAATCACACTAAAATAAAAGAAATTTAGACGGTTTTTAAGACTTGATTAATTGATTTCGATAAGATTGATTATATTAAGGAAGATTAGATCAAAATTATAATAAAGTTAGCTTCTTGACTTGAATCAATGAAATCTATTAAGAAATGACTTATGTGAACAAACCTGCAGCTCCAGTAACAAGAACACGAATTGGATCCTTCGCCATTGATGAAGAATTGGAGATCGGGAGATAAGGCTAAGCCGTCAAATTGGATAACAGGAGTGAAAAAATGAACGAAGGGCGAAAAAACTTTGATGGGGATCGATATGGGAGGAAGATGATTATATAGGAGGAAAAACGTAAGGGAACTAGTCTATAATGCGCCAGGTGCGTTTTCTCTTATCCGAATATTCATCCACACTATCCTATCATTGAGATTTGTGCCAACTCTAACGGAAAGGGTGGGTCTATAGCCCCCCTCCCCACAAATTTTGCCCTAGTCCAGCACCTCTCATATAACTCTCCGTTGGCGGTGGACTGACCAGTCTGAAACCCATGCATGTGACAATTTGAGACACTCATACTGGCCCGACTCTGGCGACTCTGGCCTATCGAAATTCATCACGAACCATGCTCAATTCGAATGCCTTCAGACTACCTTGTCTGAAGAGCGCTAATAGAGAGGGCAGGCCTATTGTTAATTCTAGGAGCGCCCATAGACCAATGCCCGTAGATAATGTGGTCTAGAGCGTCAGAAATACAAAAGTCGGGATATTTACATCGTGTTATCTGACTCTAATGATATTACTTTAGTAAAAAAAAAAAATGTTGTTTGGTTGAAGTAGACCTCTTATTATTAGCTCGTACATTTTAAATTAGTTTTTTCTTCGCAGAAATGGACCTTATTTAGTTATGTTAGCTTGGTATTGTCTGCTAAATATGTATTCGAGTATAATTACAAAAAATGTTGTTTGGCTGAGGTAGACCTCTTATTATTAGTTCGTACATATAAATTAGTTGTCTCTTCGCTTAGTTAAAGGTAAAATAGAACCGTGTTATCCGCTAAATATGTGATGGAATATAATTACAAACTCAGAAAAGTCATGATGCTAGTTGGAATACAGACGACGAGAATAATCCAATGGTTCCAAATACTTTTAGATAAAATGAAAGCAAAAGCAATTAATAATTGTAATGATTAATCTTCTCCTTCAAGAAATGAAATTATAAATATGGAGTGCCCCATGCTGTTAAGAAAGATTAAAGAAGTAAACTAATGCTATAATAAAATTAACTACTCCTATGTTCTTAAGCGTTACTTTCCAAGTCCTGCCAAGTTCCTTTGCAACAAAAAAAGAAAATCATGTCAAGTGTCTACTTCACTCTTAGCTTGCTTAGATCGCTATGATTAATATTTATTATTATTGTTGTTGTTGTTATTCACTTATTTGGAGTAGCATTATTCTGTTCATATGTGCTTTGAGGAATGCCCTTTTCTTGTGATCAAATTTGAACTTCTTGGGCTTGATCTAATACAAGTCAAATATTGGTCTTGGAAGTCTGAGGTTCTTGCAATTTATTGTTATGAGATCATTTCCAATTCTCTTGAGGTTTCAGTGTGCGCCTCTAGTAACCTTGTACGCCAAGTAAAAAAATCGAGTGTGGGTCATTTTCCATTCGAGCCGAGAAAACATCTAGTGTGCCCATAATACACCTCCTCAAGCTGAAAGGATGTTATTAACAGCCCATGAAGATTGTTTCTCGGTCGTATTGGATTTGTCGGTAGGCCTATTTTCGGGTAGTTGGGTACCAATATTGTTTTAAGATTTTCTAATGGTGTTGAGATATGGTATAAGAGAAATGACCTTCTGCCCGGGACATCTCCTGATTGAATCCCGCATAGCGACGTGACCAGGCATGATAAACGCTTTATCTCTCTAAATCCTGTCTGGACACGTCACCTGACCGGGATTCAGCCGGGAAATAAGCTGCGCAGTCGGCCGACTATCAGAGTTGATGGTAGAATATCATACAGGTAGCCGTAGGGTACGTGTATGATGCCAGAGGAATAAGGTGTTGCCACTGCAAGGTGTCTTAAGTTAGTTAACATCGAGACAAAGTCCCTTAACGCAAAAGAACCCAACTGAATCGCCACACGCCTAACCCATTTCGCCTACTTTTTACCCATAATATTCCAACCTCTCCACATTGTAAATATGAGCCATCAGGCCTATCTCTACTCACTTCTAACTTGAGTACTCCTTTCATCTTGATTACCTCACTTTGAGTAGTAATACTAGTGATCACCAAAGCCATGGCAAAGCCTTTTCTTTTAGTTATACTAGTATTCTTCGTCATCGTTTGGGTTGTTGCTAGTAGAACTGGATATACAAGTCAACCTGAACAAATACGGTTGCAGGATGCAAGACAATGTCGTATTCAACGTCTATCAACAAGTCCACCACGTCAGCGAACCCAGTCAGAAGGTGGTTTTGCCGAAAATGGAATGAATTGGAAGACCAGTTCCAATGTGTTGGTGTTGCTGCAGTTAGACTTGTCCTCAGGCCTAATTCCCTCTCACTCCCCAATTTCTCCCCTTCTCCACGTCTTGTATACATTCAACAAGGTTTGCATTCATATTCATGTTGATCAGTTGATGACCATAGCATTATTGGGGTAAAAAGACTTCCAACGACGGTAGTAAGAAAACTGTTGTCGAAAATATTCCTAAAGAAAAATTCATCCAATAATAACAGCTTCCTTCTTTTATACAGGTCAAGCTTTGCTAGGACTGGCAATGCCAGGTTGTCTCGAAACATATTAATCTGGCCAGTAATACTCGTCGGCACGTAGAGTGGGAAGCCCTCAAGGACAACAAGGAGGAGAACAAGCCGAGAGAGATCAACACCAGAAAGTACACAGGATTCGACAAGGAGACATTGTTGCCCTTCCTGCTGATGTTACCCATTGGTACCATAACGATGGAAATGAACAACTCATCCGGTATGTCATTCTCTCTCTCTCTCTTTGTGTGTAACCTGTTTGCACATACGACCCTCTCATATGGTTGTCGGGGATTTGCCATGTGTTATTAAACACTTGACCAACCCACTGACAATCCTCTCATGTGACAAGGGGAGTATGTACAGACATACGACTCATTTGTACACTTAACCGTCCTCTTATATACTTGTGTATGTTATGAACATTTTCGCGATCTATTGACACGTGATGTGTGTTGCAGAATGCAATGCACGCGCCTAATTGGTCGATGAACGATCACAGCATTGACTACGTAATACGCGGTGATGCTCGTGTTCAAGTAGTTGGTAGCAATGGTCAGACAATGCTTGATGAGAGAGTGAATAAAGGAGATCTCTTTGTTATTCCACAATACTTTGTGTCAACAATGAGAGCAGGAAATTAAGGGTTTGAATATGGAGCTTTCAAGACATCAGGCAACCCAATGAATTGAAGAGCTCATTAGAGGGAAAAACTTCAGTTTTGAAAGCAATGCCTATTCAATTACTAACTCTTACCAAATTTCCACTCAGGAAGCTCAAAGGCTCAAATACAACAGAGAAGGACAAACCATGCTTTTACCTCCTAGTTCTTCTTCCTCGACGACTTCAGTTTCGTATGCATGAGATCATATATATATATATATATATATATATAGAGAGAGAGAGAGAGAGAGAGAGAGAGAGAGAGAGAGAGAGAGAGAGAGAGAGAGAGAGAGAGAAGAGTCCTTATTGTACATGGAGACTGGAGAGTATAATGGTTCTGTCTACCTTAAATAATAGACACAGTTAGAGAAAAGAGTCCCTATTGTACATGGAGACTGGAGAGTATAATGGTTTTGTCTACCTTAAATAATAGACACAGTTAGGGGGGTAGTGGAGCGGGACTTTCACAGACTTTCATAGACAAAATGTCCCGTAGACATTTCAAGACATTTCGGATGAGTTATTATAGACAACATGTGTTCATAGACATTTTCAAGACATTGAGAGTTTGTAGACAAAATGTCTTTATAGACATTTCAAGACATTTGATCCATAGACAAAATGTCCTGGGGACATTTTAAGATATTGAGTCCATTGACAAAATGTGTAATGCATATTATGTTTGTGCTAATCAAAAATATATTTTTCGACTTTTGTAGACATCTGTGAATATTTGTGGACATTGATGGACATTTGGTAGACATTTATTATTTTAATATTATTATTATTATTATTTAATCACATGAAATAATATATTTATACTAACATTTCAAAAATATATTTTTCGACTTTCGTAAACATCTGTGAATATTTGTGGACATTGATGGACATTTGGTAGACATTTATTATTATAATATTATTATTGTTGTTTGATCACATGATGGACTTCAAATGTCTCTTGTTTTTTGAAAGACATTTTGGCTTCCAAATTTATCCCAAATCCTTCACAAATTCATCAAACTATGAAGTCCACCAAAGTCT
>BEHA01001235.1:159994-172708 GCA_002897215.1 Eschscholzia californica subsp. californica | reverse complement strand
TTTTTTTTTTTTTTTTTTTTTTGATGAAGAGTACAGTTATACTCTATTAATAATAAGTGACCCACTCTTTACAAATTTTGATGACCATTATTGCAGAAAAAAAAAAGATAAATGACCCGAAAATTGCAACTCTGCAGAGTACCACAAGCCGATGTTGATTAGCGGGCCTCGCTGAATTGGTCATTTGGAAAGAGAAAAAACCTTCAGGAATGTGGATCAGTCACATTAGTGTCGGGACGTATCTGACCCTCTTTGTTCGGATCATTTGCATAAGAAAAAATGATAGAGAACAAGAAAATCTAGACATACTCTAGACATACATCCTATGTGGCTTGATGTGATTCGTCTTTTTGATGATTCTAATTCACTAGACAACGAATCAAGGCAAGCCACATAGGATGTATGTCTAGTGTATGTCTGTGATTTTCTTTAAATTGCATTGATCTTATTGTAGGGGCTGGTCGAGCATTTTTAGGCTAAATTTTGATCTTTAAACATAATTGGGGCTTTCAAATGGGCTTGAACCGGGGATCAACCAAAATAGTTGTGGTGCTTATTACCTATTAATTTTCTGGGCCAAATAGGCTTTGGGCTAACGAGGATCGGTACTTAAAAATTAAAAATTAATAACACAAGGTAATTCAAGACGAAAATGCTAAAATTTGGTACATAATATGGTTTGCTCTTTCCGTTTCATGGATAATTTATGAGCAAAAGTAATATATTAATGAACTATGAATAACGAAAAGGGAAGTTGCCAACAACCCTAGGCTGGATTTTCAACAAAAAAAAGACAATCATAGACTAGAGTAGTAAGAGTTTTAGCCTTCCAGTTTAAAGGTCAAGAGTTCAAGGACGCTGCTGACAATTAAAAAAACGAAAAGAGAATAGTACCCCATTTTTTTGTTAAAATGTCTCCCCTTGAACCTATTGACTTGGTCAAATTTCTTTGACCAAATTTGGGTAAAGGCCACCCATGCAATGGGTTAAGAAAACCCACTTTTAGAGTGTGTATCACCCACACTAGCAAACTACTTACCTCAACCCTATATCTCTCCAAAATACAAATCCCTAAACATCCCCCTTCTTCCATCGGAATTGTGATCCATTGCCGACGACCATTACTAGTGGGTTAAGTTCACCGAAATTGTACGTCGGTGCTGCAACGCCAAGAGGTATATTCATTGTTGCAAACCACTATAGATGAAGCAATTTCCAAAAAATTTGGAGAAATATCACAGAACTCAAAAAATAATATGGACAAGATTCAGTCTCTAAGAGGTATATAAACATTACGTAACACATATTTACATGTGTTTGTGATTTATTTGTTGGTTGCATGAAGAATGGAACACGAAGGCCATTTCGGTCCGGTTTCACCGACTGGTGTGTACACATTTCGGCCAGACCAGACCGAATAAAACTCTTCAAGTAAAAAAAGGTAGATTCAATGGGGGCATACTGTAGTTCTTTTAGATCAATTTATTGTATGCTCGTACCAACAAGTAGTCACCCATATCGATATTAGATGACCGAAATAAAGACTTCCAGATACATTGTTACTATAGCAAATATTGGTCGGGTAATACCGTTTTTTGTATAAGCCTCATCGACCTGTGAGTGTCGAATACGTAAGGACGAGCACGGTATAGGTCCGCCGATTGGTTAATAAATCTATATTTTCTTTGTATTCCTTTAGGGTTTACCTAAAATAGTTAGAGGTTTTCTTCCTCTCGTGATTTTCACCCACTTCCTGACGAATTGCACTTCAGATAAGGTCTGAAAATCTTCTTCCTTGTGTCGTTAAACCATAGATTGAAGTATTCAAGCTATATTGCTTCAAAAAATCGAAAATAACTAAACCTAGAGTTTTACTATTTGAAACACACAAAGATTGAGATAGAGCGACAAAGAGAGAGGGAGAGAGGGGGAGGGAGGGGGGAGAGAGAGAAAGAGAGAGGGAGAGAGAGAGGGAGAGAGAGAGGGAGAGAGAGGGGGGATGCAAATGACTGCTCGTTCTGAGGGTGATAGATATAGAAAAGAAGAAGAAAAAATGAAGAAGAAAGGGTTTGAGATGATGAAATGAAGAAAGCAAAGGGTTTGAGAAGGAGAGGGATCGGTCAAAGAGAAAGAACGATCTGTAGGACCTTCAATTTTACCTAACGACGTTAACTTTGCCGTTAGGTCAATCTAAAGAAGAGGAGTGGTCATTTGTAGAGAGACCCTTCAAACTAAAATGCCTGATTTGGAGGACGCTTTTAAAAGAGGAGCCTTTTTAACGAAATGAAGGCCCTATAAAGCTTCCCTAACGAAAAAGGGAAAGCCAATATTTAAATGCACTCATCAGTTTTGTTATACACACTCACATGAGAGGCATTTCTTGTTCAACATCAAAGGAGATGTACGTGAGTGCATATCAAAAAAAAAAATGGGGAGTTCGTTAACATTTGCCCCAAACCAAATTATAAATAAAAATTATTTCCAAGTTGCTTAGTTGTTGTCTTTGTTTTTTTTTTTTTTTTTTTTTTGTTGAAAGCTTAGTTGTTGTCATGTTACTGATAGTGCTCCTTATATTATTTTTCCTTATTGTTAGATTTCTCAAACTCATGACCTCAACCGAAAATTCCACCTATAACTCTATTTTTCTTTTATTATAACAAACTTAATATTATATAATAATAATAATAATAATAATAATAATAATAATAATAATTGTGTTGAATTCTTGTCTTAAGTGGCGAAACTAGAAATTTTAAAGACACCCACCAGGTTCGACATAGCCCATGCTCTTTATGAAGTTGGCCAATTTATTTATTATAAATATTATCGTATTGGCATGCATTAGTCAGCATCACGCCTTAGTATCTAACTATTTTAAAATCAGATCAAATTTATTAAAGTTTTTTTAGTTACATTTTTTATATATAGGGTTGAAACTTGCTAATAATTAACAATTTAAAAAAGAGAAGAGATTCAGAGTTGAAATTTTTATTTAAAAAATAAGAAAATGTAAGAGAAGAAAACACTTAAAATATTTCTTTGAAAATGGTTGATGTCATGCATCATGTAATTAGGTGGTTTTTAACTTTAAAATACACTAATCATGTTAATATACTTTAAAATATTTCAACCATTTTTATAATAAAACACAACTAGCAATCTAACATTCTTAAAATACATCAAGTTGTTGGGAAGTTCATATGGTGCAGGTGTAAAAAATAACCATAGAAAGAAGCCAAAAAACAGACAGAAAGTTTATATTAGTTCAACAATGGTTCCTCCTCTCACACGATGCCGTGTGGATTTTAAGTCGGAAGCATGCAGTCACATGACTGGTTGTTGTACTAAAACATATAAAAAGAAACAAATTGGTAGGGTATGAGTAATTGCCTCTCATTTCAACAAAAAAAAAAAAAAAAGAGTAATTGCCTCTCAAACCACACAAAAGTCACACTCCCATTTCTTTAGTTCCAATTTTGAAATAGTTTACTTCTAGAATCATCTTAATTAGGAACGTTAAGGTTGAGCAATTCTTTTCCTTTTTTTTGAGATCGGACTAGAGTCATTACATTTGAATAGTATTTAATGAATCATGACTATTATGTACACTAAATTATGAATTTAGTTGAGTAATATAGCCGTCAATTAAGATATTTTAGACTTTGTTAGTCATATAGTAATGACTTTTGAGACTATTTTAGGAGTCTAAAAGCTCATATATTCCTAGATGTCCAATTATCGAGACTCGATCTTAAGATTTCATGGACTTAAGAGGGAATGTCCAACCAAAGATGGTGCACAGTGTTGAGCTTTCAACGGATCTAAAGCCCAACTAATTTCAATTTCTTATAGATTAGGGACCTTGGAACTGAGTCTTAAAGGAACTTAAATGCCAACTAATCCAGTTCTATTTTTATTTAGACTTCAATTTAATAAATTCTCGATTTGCACTATTATATGATTGAATACGAAACCTCCGTGTTGCAGAATGTATTTTCTAACCACTACACAAAAAAGTGGTGATCCTCCTAATAGTATATTTTACCAATTAACCTTTAATGGTAATATAGTAATTCTTCACAAATTGTGGGGTATACCCAAACACGTAAAGATGTCATTAGTACATTCCGTATGACTTAACAACTTTTTCTACTTTCCCAAACCGACACGTTAACTTCCTTCTACGGTGGCAAATTCCGTAATTTCATTCAAACTAGGACTCTTTTTCTTATAAAAACCAACCACTCATATTGAACCGTTTCAAGTTTGGTTTGGTGTAAAACTCCCCAAAACGAATATTCCCCTCAAACATTCCGAAATCCCCCCAAAACCAAAAACCTCTTCTCTCTCTCTCTCTCCCTTTATAAATACTCCAAAACCAACTCCTACACCAACAAACCTCACCAGTTAGATAGAGAGAGAAACAAAGTACCGATGAGCGAAAGTCTGAAAAGAGATTACCAAATTGGTGAAGAGATCGGCCGGGGAAGATTCGGTACCGTATACCGATGCTTTTCTTTAATTTCCGGTAAATCTTTTGCTTGTAAATCAATTGAGAAAAAACTTTTATCTGATTCAATTGATCGTGAATGTTTAGAGAAAGAAACTAAAATCATGCAAATCGTTAGCGGAAACCCTAATATCGTTCAGATCTTTGATGTTTATGAAGACGAAGATTATCTTCATATGGTTATTGAACTTTGTGAAGGTTCAGATCTTTATAATCGTGTTTCAAAAAGAATTTTCACTGAAACTGAAGCGGCTTCAGTTATGTCTCAATTAATGGAATCAATTGCTCATTGTCATCGTCGTGGTGTTTCTCATAGAGATATTAAACCTGATAATATACTATTTGATGGAAGAAATCGATTAAAACTTGCTGATTTTGGATCTGCTGATTGTTTTCATGATGGATTTATGAGAGGAATCGTCGGAACACCGTATTATGTTGCGCCGGAGGTGATTTCCGGTAGAGATTATAATGAAAAGATTGATGTTTGGAGTGCTGGTGTTATTTTGTATATAATGTTGGCTGGAACTCCTCCTTTTTATGGTGAATCGGCTGCTGAAATTTTCGAATCGGTTCTTAGAGGAAATTTAAGGTTTCCGACTCGGATCTTTCATTCTGTTTCATCTTCTGCTAAAGATCTGTTGAGAAGAATGATTTGTAAAGATGTTTCGAAGAGATTCACAGCGGAACAAGTTTTAGGGCATCCTTGGATTACAAATGGAGGAGAGACAAGATCAATGACTGATCTAACTTGAAGAATCAAATTCTTGACGAAAACTCGCCGGAATCATAATCATCATCAGATGAAGTGTTGAATGTGGAAGAGTAGCAGCTGAGAAGGATTGATGAAGCTGTTATTTTCTTTGTTTTTTTTTTTTAGGTTTTTTTTTTAATTCTGGGATTGTGGATTCAGAAAAGAAAAAAATAACAGAAAAGTATGTAAATAGATAGGGGAGCGATTTTATAGAGCTCTGAGGCTCAAATAGAGACACTAGTGAGGGAATAGCTAATAAATACATCATCATCTATGAGACTATGATCACTGTTTTTTTTTTTTCGGTTTTCATATTAATGTTACTTTTATTTGTCGATGTTATATTAATTCTGTGTGACGAATTTTATCTGACCGGTGATTGAACTAGGTTTTTTTTTGCCGAAATAATCAGGCTAGGTTTAATTAACACATAAGCTGTGGAAAGATCTTTCATAAAGCAATACGCACTTAAATAAGTATCTCGTGTTATTTATTGTTGCATGAAGAATAAGAGAATCAGGATATCCCTCTTTGATCCGATTTCCATCTTCTTCACTGGTTAGCTTTCTGCTGGTTAGCTTTCTGCCTCAAGTTTAGCTTGGTAGACCCCTGTGTGCCAGACTTGGCCTCCCTGCCCAACCATTACTGGACCGACTGGTCTATTATAGTTAGTGTTTGTGTTTTACTCTTCACCACTACAATCTCCTCTAATTTCTAGTCCAAAATAATGTGGTTTTTCTTTTTTTGTAAATTGTGTAGGATTATATTAGCCAATCGTAAGTGAGCTAGGATTGTGGTTTTGTTTTCATAGTTTGAATATCATACGACTTAGTTTCATTAGGTTTGATTATTTACGAGAACAATAACTGTTTTTTATACTTCCAAACAAATGCACAAACTAGGTAAGAGAAAAGAAAACTAAAAATGAAAATGCTACATTAACCATCCAAAATCCTATGTCAAACTTTCAAAAGAAACCTAATCAGATAGCTAACTAGATACGTGTCTCAACATGTCTTCTGTTATGTTAATGTAGTATTTTCGAAATTCGTGTTTCAGAAGAAACAAAGACCACCAACAAGGGTGTTATTGCGTTTAGTTAGGGTCATTGAATTTGTTCAGACTTGGGACTATTTGATGTCAAATTTACCCCAAATAAAGGGTAAATGGAGGAGAAGAAGAGGATAGAACATTGAAATAATGAGCTTATTTTTGTCATTGGATGAAAATAAGACAATAAGAAGCTAATTAGAGGCCATGTGAAGTCATATATATGAAACAGAAGCCCATGTGAGGGGTTGGTTTGAAAACAAAAATCAGAGTTTGAAAAATTCATTTATCAAGATATTGACCCTTGAAATTTGATAAAAAGAATCATATATTATTTGTCACTTATCAATTTATATATACATTTTATAAGTGGGTTGTGCGTCTCAAAATGGGTGGAATGATAAGTAGTCCAAGTTTTCTTCTTCCCCACTCCATACCGGCACATGTGAAAGTGATGGAGAAAATTAGAGAGGAATTCTCTCTCTCTCTCTCTCTCTCATTACTTTTGTTCTTTTCTTAGCAACTTCAACTTCTCCGTCTAAATATTCCAATTATGTGTTTGGTTGAGTAGATTTTAAATTATTCCTTCTAGATTGTTCATTTCTTTGTTAAGAAAAATAATAAAAGCAAAATAATACTACAAACATAGATATGCTTAAGATTTAAATAGAATGGATCTCTGATCTAGAGTGAAAAAACCATCAAGAAAGAAAGGAAGAGTTGATTAAAAAATGGGATTGTTAATTTCGTTTCGGTCTGAAATAGACTTTAACTTGTAGTTTCTTCTAATACTCAGTAGCGTATTCGGTGCGAAAAAAATTGGAGGTTCTTTCTCCGATACAATTAAAACATAATTTTTTTTCCAAATGTAACGCAATAAGTAAAAATTCAAAATATAAACTAAGTTGAGAATTTTTTTTCTTATCTCATATTGCTCCAACAAATTTGTTTAAGCAAGAAGCATACACATTGATCTAAACTTATTCTATGAAAAGTCAACAACCTTGATTGGAGTGGTAAGAGGTATAGTCTACCATCCTAGAAGTCAAAGGTTCGAGACACGCATCCCAATTCCAAAAAAAAAAGAAATTATTATATGAAAAAAATTAAACAATAAATATTACATTTCACAATTAGTCTTTTAAGTATGCATATTTACCTAAACCTAGTTGATTCTCTATAATTAATAGTTGTTGGTACTACTGATCGTTCGAGATAATAGTGAACCGAAAAAGTAAACGAAAAATTGACAAGAGAGTATCAAACTAGTGACTTCATGCTTATTATGTAAGATGTTTACCAACTAAACTACATTCTTAAATTGAATCATTTTACATTGCCTAGTTATTAGATTTAATTCGAGATTTAGGGAACCCACGGTCTTTAAGAATATTTAGTAGTTTGAGGGGAGCCGGCATGATCGCACCGGTCGCACTCCCTCAAACACGTCCCTGCTAATATTGCTCTAACGGTAACTACCAAAGTAAACATGAACTGACCTAAAACTCAACTAAACTATGGCCTTAAGTTCAACTAACTATGACCTAAAGCCCATCTACATTATTTATGCCCTAATAACCTCAAGTTCAATGATCCATAAACTCTATTTTTTCGGAGGATCGAAGCCGGGACTTCCAGAAACTTTTGGAATATATTTTAACACTTTAACTACTTAGACAACCAAGTGTTATTTTATAATATGTAATGTGAGGGTTCTAAGATAACCCGTGTATAGATAATATTCCCAAAAGAGACAAAGTAAGAATTAAATGTAGTAGGCCCGAACATGAATGACAAATGGTGGATACCAAGTGAATTTGTTCAAATTTCAACAAAAAAAAAAAAAAAAAGTGAATTTGTTCAAGGGAGTTTATACCTGTAATATCCTATCAAGTGGTTAAGAGTTTATACTTGTAATATCCTAGGCTCATATCAAAAGTGGATTAGACCTTCCCAAATGAAATGACTTTTGGCTTAGCCATTAGCCATTTCTAGGGTGGTACATATAAGAGACAATCTTGGGATTCTAGTAGATTGATTTTGTGGGTAAATCCACAATTAGATGGGGTCTGAGGCATTTCTCTTTTGTGTCATTTAGGTTAAGTTTTTGGGCAGTGGACCATTATGGGTACCACTTGATAAAACAATTTAGACCTGAAAGTGATATCAAAATGAATCATGAGGCTCTTAAGTATATGGCTTTTGAGTGAGATTTAGAGGCACGTATATTGACCAGAGAAGGACGTAAACTCGTAACCCAAGTACAAAGTTTGGGTAAACGATAACTTGTTTCCTCTTCCCACGTCGTGAACTATAAACCTCTTATATCTCTAGAGATGAGGAAAAATGTGAGTGAGATTACATATGGAATCCACTATTGTTCCCCACTTTCAAAGTTAGTTAATATTGGTTCTTGAAAATATCACACATTTGATAGTGATGTGTTGTATTATGTTTCCCACTTCAAAAACAATATCAAAATTATAGAAACCCTTAGATTAAAATTTATTTTTTACCTAAAAAATTTATTGATAAAATTTATAATTTAGTTGTGTATTATGTAAGTAAATCACCAACGTTAATTGGTATAATATCTGTTTGGATACTAAAAAAAATTGTTTAGCTGGTATCCCAAAAATAAAGATACAAATTTGTACATCTCAGCGTCTTTTTTTATAAGCCTTTTATTAATGCGCATTATCGGTTTCTACTTATACTTTTATGGCCTCTTGGACTTGGACATCAATAATGAAGGAAAGTTCCATACGTGCTCTCATTATTGTTATAGGCACCCCCTTCAACCACAGTTGTGGGAATTCATATGGAAAGAGAGCCCCTTAAACAATTATGGGATGCCTGTAAAACTTCTCAAGAATGAAGAGGAGGGAGTTTAAGGGTATCCCCATCTTTTTTGCTAAAGTTTGTAACGAGGCGTCTTTAGCTAAAAAGAATAGGGTGTGCTTTTAATTTTTCACTATAGGAATATTCATTTTGCTATAAGCACTTTTGGTGATGTAGCAAAATGCCCCAAGTAGGAAGAGAGAGGTTTTTGTGAAGATTTATTTCAGGTGGTGTATATGACCCAACTAGTCGCGCATTATTCCTAATTGGATGTCAAACTAAATCTTCGTTCGTTGCTCTAAAGGCCGAAAGAACTAATCAAGATGATAATCAAAAGTTGAGGCTAGAGAGAACGGCGAAGAAACTAGATAATCGAAATAAATACTAGAAGAATACATATAATAGTTTGTAATAGTACACTTTATTTTTTTAACTTCAACTCATGCTCAATTGCCCTTCATTCTCATATATTGTTCTTACCAAACAAAGCAAAAAATCATTCACACCTAGAAAACCATCAAAAGCGAAAAAAAATGTAGTTTTTTGTTTTTACCTGAGTCAGATCTAAAATTCGACTCGAGGTCCGAATTGACTCGAGTCAGATTTCAGACGGCTTGCTTTTGTTTGCCATGGGTTGATTCTGGGTCTAGTCCATTCAGACCCCCCAGCAAGTCAAATTCAAACAAAGAGGAAAAAACAACAACAACCTTATTTTCAAAAAGCATGAAACCAGAATCAGATCAAACAGGAAAACTCCTCCTACTAAAAACCAACAACCCGATCCTCGGGTAAAGTCACACCACCTTCATATTGTTCTTCATTTTCGCCTGACATTTCTTCGAGTGATTTCCCATTAGATTCTGGAACAAGAAATGTAAACAGCATTCCAAGAAAACTAATACAACCAAGCAAGATTAATGTATTTTTAATTCCTATACCAGGAGGATACCCTGAATTAGGAGCTGGATTTGGTGGCTCTGATGCATATAAGAACCCAAATGCACCAACTATGGCACCAGCTTTCCCAGCAGCAGCTGATATCCCATGACAAGTCGAACGTAATCTGGCCGGAAATATCTCAGCCGGAACAACAAAAGTAGTACTGTTCGGTCCAAAATTTGCAAAAAAGAAAGTTAACGCGTACATAGTAATGAACCCGATTCTATAATTCGGTAAAGTCCAGTGATTATATGGAAATGCTAAAGCAAACAAGAAAACTGTCATGAAAAAGAAACCCATTAACTGAATTGCAAATCTCCCAATTCGGTCGATAAAAGCGACTGTAAACCAATACCCAGGAATAGTCCCACATAGAGCAATTATGGTTTGAGCTCTAGCTATTATATAAACTTCTTCAATAGCACTCATTGTTTGTCGTGGCGGAGTCCATCCTATATTCTGAAATATAGTCTTTTGAAACAAACCTTGACTATAAAAAGCTATGTCAAGTAAGAACCAAGTACTAGTTGTTCCAAGTAAATGAAGTCCATGTCTCTTAAGAAATTGAACCGAAAACAACCCAAATGAATTCTTTTCTCGATCCATTATAATTGTCTTCTCATCAAACTTTTCTTGTTCTTCTTGAACTTGTACTTGTAATTGCACTTGTAAAACTTTCGACATATCGGCAGCTGCCTGTTTAGCATTTTTGGCTACAAGAGCAGTATATCGTGCAGTTTCGGGCATTTTCATACGCCAATAATACGTTAAAGCAGCTGGAATACCACCAAACATTAAAATTATTCTCCAAACGTAATCAGCTTGAGCAACCGTCGAACCAACCGGGTCAAACTGATAAGAAGGAGAAGGAAAAGCAGCTTTAAAAGCAGAAGAAACTATAATCGAGACGACTCCAGCAGCTAAAATCCCAAACCCTTGCATAGCGAAAACAGCAGCAATGAAAGCGCCTCGAGTTTTCTTGTTAGCATATTCAGACATGATTGTTGCTGAAAGTGGGTAGTCACCACCAATACCAAAACCAAGCCAGAATCTAAAGAAACAAAGTGTGGTCATAACGGTTTTTGGACTACTACCAAAAGATAAACCAGAAGTGATTGAACAAACTATCATGATCATAAGAGTTAGCCCGTAAACTCTTTTACGACCCATTTTGTCACCCAACCAGCCGAAAAAGAGTTGACCAGCAAGAGTACCACAAAGAGCAACTCCATTAACAGCAGAATTGACATTTAATGGTAAAGAACCAGGAGTTTTCGATCCTTCTTTGTAGTAGTAGATTCGTCCGAGTAAGTTTGTGACTATTGCAATGCTAAAGAGATCGTAAGCGTCTGTGAAAAAACCCATACCAGCAATAACTATGGCAGTGAAATGATATAGTTGTGTTTTTGCAACATCAAGTGCATTTAGCACTTCTAGATTTTCTCTAGCCATGACTAATTTCTTGATCAATTTCTTGTACTTCCTTTCTTAATACTACTTAAATATCTCGGCGGGCGAGAGGGACCGAAAAGATGATATAGTGATTAAAAAGAGTTTCAAAATTATCTTCCAATGATGAAGAGGAAACATAGGATTGTGGGTATAAGAGGAGAGCTAGGATTGACTACCCAAGATAGGTACTTCACTATTATCTCTATTATCCAATTAAAAACAACTAAAGAAAGTCAAAACAAAGTTAAATTTTGAATTCATTTCTTTCTTAGTTAAGAGGAAAAGAAAGTCAAAACCCATAAAAACAACTAAAGAGTAAATATTTATAACTCACTATTTTCAAAATTCAATTGTCTAAAGAGGCATTTTTTATGCCAAATTAATGAGATTTATCTGTACCTATATGTTTTTATTTAAGAATTAAATATCAGATTATGTTGGGTAGAAACATCTAGCCCAGTTTCTAACATGGTTCATGTTGTGACAGAAAGGCTTAAGATGTTTGTAATAGGAATTAAATATCAGATTTTTAACACAAAGGTATTCAAATAAACATCAAGCGTACACGCAATTATCTTATTCTATTTGTTGAAAGTGCCGTGAATATGATGTCTAACCCTAGTACTCAGCCGGTTGGCAATTGTGTGTGTGATTGTACTTTCATTATTGTTCTGGAACCTGGGATGTTCAGGATTTTGGAATTGATGTCAACACTTTCTACTAGTTGGGCGACCAAGTGTTAACCATTATTATTATTTTTTTATTTGCTTGTTGTAAGTTATAACACTATTTAACTCTGTTATTATAGCTTCATGAAGCGCGGCCGACAGAGCAATTGAGGTGGTGGTGCCTGTAAACTTTCCTAAGCATTTCGGCCGACCAGTTTTCACAGATCTAAAAGTCCCGGCTAAGATTTCCCCAGCTTAAGAGGGCAATGCCTATACTAACCTGTTAATATGCTTAGGGTCTGGCATAGCGACCCAACACGATTTGAAGGCATGGTAGACGAGTCTCACGTAAGTCTAGTTGGATCGGGCTTGACGTTCCCATCTCGGGACGATGACTATTTTCATTAAAAGTATGACCTAACTAAGCCTGTTTTCCCAACCAAGCTACCTTACAGCAAGCAAGGCTGGACCGGTCCATTCGACACCACTGAGTATCAGGC
>BEHA01001235.1:104801-129500 GCA_002897215.1 Eschscholzia californica subsp. californica | reverse complement strand
TTTCAACATTTTGAACAACCAACCAACCATTCCAAAATAGAAATTAATAACTAAACTCTATAATTTGAAATGGTAATCCACTCTTATAGCCCTATTATTTCTCTCATCATATTAGCCTCTTGTATCCCCTATAAAAGTAGTTCCATCCACCAACATTGAAACTCACCACACAACAAGAGCTTCATTTTAATCATATACATTGGAGTGGGTTCAAAACAATTGGTTTGGCAAGGTCTAGTTTTCAGCTTCATTAAGGGTTAGAAACAAATCAACCCAAACACTAGACCTTGGCCACCAAAGCCAAAAACCTAAAAAAATAATCAAAACAAAAGGAGAGAAATGGAGGCAATTAAGTTGCAAAACGTTTTGTCTCTTTTATTCATCTTTGCTTTTGTTCTTTTTGTCTCAGTAGTTCGGGCTAATATCGGCGATTTTGATGAAGTGTGGCAGAAAAGAGCCGAAGAAGCCCGAAAGGATGCCCTTGAGGCTTACCATCCTAATCCTGAAGAAGTAACTGATAATTTTAATTTGCACGTCCGAATGGCTCTAGAGGGTGCTGGAAACAATACTAGAAGGGAACTGCGTAAATACCACGGAAAGTGTTTGGCAACTAACCCTATCGATCGATGTTGGAGATGCCGAGCTGATTGGGCCTCCAACAGGAAGAGGCTAGCTGACTGTGTCAAGGGTTTCGGACGAAGAACGGTGGGAGGAAAGTACGGTAAGTTCTACACTGTTACAAACCCATCCGACAATAGCTTGGACAGGCCCGCACCCGGTACCTTGAGACATGCTGTGATCCAAAATGAGCCACTTTGGATCATTTTTGCTAAGAGTATGGTTATAAGATTAAATGGAGAACTCATAGTGAATAGTCATAAGACGATAGACGGTCGTGGAGCTAATGTTCATATCGCTTACGGTTCAAGTATATCAATTCAATTTTCTAAGAATGTTATTGTACATAACATTCACATTCATGACATTGTTTCAAAACCTGGTGGTATGATTAGAGCTTCACCTGATCATATTGGAATTAGAGGAAAGAGTGATGGTGATGCTGTTTCAATCTATGGTTCTTCAAATGTTTGGGTTGATCATCTTTCCATGTCTAATTGTGAAGATGGTCTTGTTGATATCATTGAAGGTTCAACTGCCATTACTATCTCCAACAATCACATGACACACCACAACGACGTACGTATCTATCTATTCGCTCCGCTTACATACCCTAAATTTTCCATTATTTTATGTTCAAAACATATAAAACTAACCATATATATACATATGTCGTTTTCGTGGTTGTGTTTTTGCAGGTTATGTTGTTTGGAGCACACGACGATCACCCAATCGATGCAATAATGCAAATTACAGTAGCATTCAACCACTTTGGACAAGGACTAGTTCAAAGAATGCCAAGATGTCGATGGGGATTCGTTCATGTCGTTAACAACGATTATACTCATTGGCTCATGTATGCCATTGGTGGTAGTCAACATCCAACCATTATAAGTCAAGGTAATAGATTTATAGCACCACCAACACAGGCTGCCAAAGAGGTGACAAAAAGAGATGATGCACCAGAGAGTGTATGGAGATCATGGACATGGAGGTCACAAGGTGATCTTATGATGAATGGTGCATTTTTCGTCGAATCGGGTAGCCCTAATAATGTCAAAAGATTCTCAAGGAAGGATCAAATTAAGTATAAGCCAGGACAATTTGTTACTAGGCTTACTCGTTTTGCTGGTTGTCTTAACTGTGTAGTTGGCAAGCCTTGTTAATAAGTTTTTCTTACTACAAAATAAAAAGTGGAGAGAGAAACTCAACAACAAACAAAACAAAATGTTTCAAGAATTGAAGATGAGCAAGATTGATTGAAGAATAGTTTCTCTCTTCTTTTTATTTTTATTTTTTTCTTTAAAATTAATTTATTAATTTTCATGTATTTTTTTTTTAATTTATTGGTTGTTCTGAAAATGGAAGGGGAGGTGAGTCTGAGTGAGTGAGTATAGGAAGGTTGGTGGTGAGTTGTGAGTTAAAAAGATGAAATGAGTGAAAAAAAAGTTGAGTTGTTAGGAAAAGAAAATTTCATAATACTCATTTTTTTTTTGTTAAAGATCATAATACTCATTTGGTTGATCCAATATTCATCTTGATTATCTATTTATTTATATTATCATTATTATTACTATTGTTTATTCTCTCTCTTTCTAAGCTATGCACTACAATAACATGAATATGTTTCTTCAATTTCCTTTTAAAATAAAGAATAGATTATGTTACTAGTATGAGAAAGAGAAACTATAATAATGAGGAGGTCTACTCTTTGAATACATAGTGGGAACATATATTAGAAAAAAAAAAAAATTAAGAGAACAAGAAAAACCAGACAGACTATAGGCAGAAATTCTACGTGGATTGTTGTAATTCACGCTTTTGAAAGTTCTGATCTACTAAACAGTGAATCACGACAAGCCACATACTATATCTGTTCATAGTTCGTCTAGTTTTTCTTATTCTCTAGCATTACTCTATTAGAAATGAAAGAGAAACAAATGGTTTGAATCTAGGTCTGCTTCCTAATCTACAAAGATTGCTTGAATTCTTGATTTATGAACTTCAAGGGAGTCCCAAATATATACATCTTCAATGTTATTTAACAGCTAGTTTATTAGATAAACCTAAGCCTTTTTCTCGATCTATAACTAACTTGTCCATTTGATCCTCATATTTCGACAAATATACCTTTAGTCCTTCTAACTAGAAAAATGTTAGAAAAACCTACAGAAGTGTACTTATCCCAACCGAAATAAGAAGCAATCGTCCATTGAAAGTGAAGAAGTCCATCAATAAATAGGGAAAGAGAATTCACTTGAAAATAGAGATAGTTGATTTCGTTTATGTATAGAGTAGACTTTGAATTTATTTCTTCTAACATTGCTCTTCTAACTAACAGAAGAATTTGTAGGTTATCTCATTTTCCCATCCTGTCCTTGTTTCTCCATTTTGCCCTTGTCTCTTCTAACATTTTCTATAGATTGACAAGAGAAAGGAGAATACCAAAGAGAAGAGGGAAAAAGAGAGAGAGAAGATCGAGAAAGGAGTTTAGAAGACATGCAGTTGGGAAAAAAAATAAAGGAAGAAGGTTGAGAAAGGTGTTCAGTACAAGTGCACCGAGACATCCTAACGTCCCAGTAGACTTGAAGCTTTGTTCCTCGAGACTAGACCAACTCGTTCAGGATTCGCCATCTTTTTTCATTGTTCAGTTATTTGACAACAAGAAAAGAGCATTGTTCCACTCATTCATAGCATGAAAAAACCGAAAATGCCACTTCTCTCGAAGAGAAAAAGAACTAATCGATTTCTTGAGAACCCACATATTTCAACAAAAATGAAAGGTACAAAAAACAAGGTAGAAGCCTATTTTAAAAGACCTAAAGAGAAGAGTGAAGTTGATCAAAATAGTAATACTCCCTTATCTAGGGTTTGAACTTTCAACAACTTTCGCAAATTACATAATACACTTTGAGCACGAGGATATATGATCAAATATCTTAAGATATATCGAGGTGGTACATCAGGTCCACCATACATATAAAATACAACAAAAATGACAAATCGTTTTCCAATATTACTGAAAAAATGCCCATAATTAAAGGCCAGGGGCAAGAACATCACTAAATTTTTACTAGATAACCCTAAGATCTGAAGTCTTCTTTCCCACCGGAAGCAGCTCTTGTAAAACAATATTGTGCTACTCGCGGGTTCATAAGAACCTCGTCCAAGCGTGAGGGTCCTCCATTCTCTGAAACATTTATCGTTTTTTGCTCAGACCAAATCACTAACAAGAGGAAATGGAGATTTCTAGTATACTAATCGTCTTCTGTATCAAGCCCACCGATCCGATGACGTCTTCTGTCGAAAACAGCTCTGAAGGATTCACGTTCGGCTCGGAGATGCTCTTGAAAAACACTTCGTCTATTTATTTCCTGACTGGTCTGGCCTATAACCATCTTGTCACCTTCCAATAATGGGTTCGACGTCTGCACATATTCAGAAAAAAGAAGAAAATACTTCATCACATTGGGTGAAGAATTACGAGTACAGAGTGATTTTCGATCAGTACGCATCATAATCCAAGTTAAAATTATTAATCAGCAAAAAAGGAGGCTCGTCTACAGAGAATCACATCAGAATGAAGTCGGATTCTTTTTGTTGTGTTACTCTCTATCGATAGAGTGCAGAAATCTAATATTCCAATCATTACTAAAGCAATACAAGCATAAACCACCAATGATAAGGGACCAGTCACTAACCAAGTTATAGCCGGCACCAGGCCCAATAACCAAAGACACCTTCTTCGCCTTTTTTGCCGCCGCTATGGAAAAACCAGTTTTATCAACCTGTAAAAACAAATGTAGTAAGATTAACAAAGCTACAACTTGGTCAGACAGATACGACATTTCTTATGTTCATAACAGTTTGATAAGAAGAACAAGATGCACTTGATATACGTGAATTGTTAGTATACAATGAATACCTGGTCACCCCAATGAACAGATTTATCTCCCTTGTTATATGCTTGAATTAAACCAGAGAGAGCATTCGAATTCTTCCCTTTAGCAGCACCTTTCGATCTTTCAACATCTTCTTCATCGTCATGTGACCATTTACTCCTACCTAATTCTTTAACTCCTGCTGAATCATCATTCTTTTCAGTGTCCCATCTCTCCCCATCATCGGCCAGATCTGAAGTAGAGAAAAGAGATGTAAAAAAACAAACAATTTCATGGAAAATGAAACTTCTTATCAAGAGAAATTCGAGTTGTTTAACATTATGTGATCCAATTTAGAGTCCACTGGAGAGGATCTGATTTAAATGTTTCTTGAAATTTAGGAAGATATGAAAGGTCATGCATATGCAAATTTATTTTGACGTAATATTTCCACAAACTTTTGCTTCTCCATGATCCAAAGGAAAATAAAAGGAAAATGGATCTGAGAAGCTTTAATATATATGCTGATAGGTACTGTTCCCAAACTTCAAAAAATAATATATAAGATATACTATGGTATTTTACATGGTGAAATGTGAGAACAATAATTTGGACTTTAATACTTAGTTGAAAAGAAGATTCTAAACTCTTCCAACATACCTTGAGGTGCATAATCTTCAACTGGTGGTTCGGACTTCTGTGCAGACTTCCCGTCCTCCAACCCAGATGAGCCCTCATCGCATGCCACATCTTCAATATCCATATCCATGTCCACCTAACAGATATAACACATTAAGTTGCTGAATACAAATCCAATCTACTTAAAAAGCTTACAACACTGATTTTTTTAGCATGTAAATCAAAGTTTACCACCGAAAAAGGCATCACAATGACCATATACACACATTTTTAACACGGAAGATTGTCTCAAACCCAAGAAACTAATCAAAACATGAACTGTCTAAAACCTTGGGAGAGAACATGGCTAGTAAATAACTATTTTGTTATTGTAGAAAGCGATCAGTTCTTCTGATCTTGTTTGGGCTTGGAAAGGTGACTTTCTCGATTCAAGAAGCAGAGGAGCCTAAGTAG
The DNA here is from genome assembly GCA_002897215.1 of Eschscholzia californica subsp. californica. Taxonomy (NCBI): domain Eukaryota; kingdom Viridiplantae; phylum Streptophyta; class Magnoliopsida; order Ranunculales; family Papaveraceae; genus Eschscholzia; species Eschscholzia californica. The sequence goes on along the minus strand of BEHA01001235.1, from coordinate 123,909 downwards.
AAGAGCACCATGATTCAGGTCCTGACACATGGGAAGGGGGATTTTAGTTGCAAGAATGAACCAGTGAAGGAATGAACTACGTCAGAATTGTGAAGTCACCAGCGACTAACCCTAGTGGCAACACCACAAAAGAGAATGGGAACAGCCCCCACACCAAGAACACACATGCCGCCCTCCCCGCCACCAGTTCAAGTGATACAAAAAGCTTGAATTTCTTATTAGTTTCGTGTTTTGGCAAAAAGTGGAAGAAGTAAAGTTTCCATGTTATTTACGAAGGGAAGACAATAAGTAACAATTACCACTTTTTGGGGGCATTCAATCCCTTTCAGGGATTTCACTAATAATTGGGAAGTCATTCTTGCAACAAGGTCACTACTGGTTTGATCTGGGTCTCCTGAACCTCTTGGTTCAAACTTTTGTACATTTCTATACAAATTTATATAAATTCTCTCTTTTCTTAAAGGAAAAACAGTTACCACTTCGAAGCACATAGTTTTTTAAGTGAGATCAATAAATCAAGCGAGTCCTAATTCAAACTACTCAATCACAAAAAACAAAAATATAAAAAAATAGGAAACTGTTGTACGTGTAAAATTAGAGTTACTACCTCTTGGATTCCACTTTCATCGAGAGCATCTCCCTGGAATAGTGACTGTCATGACAGGAAATATTGTATTACAACTTTAGCATAGAACCAAATAACAAATACAGTTGTCACATGGCTATGAGAAGTGAAACATCTCACTTCAAACATAAACCTTGTTTCTTTCTTATACTCGTGCTGTGAAACATAAACAAGTTAAAGAAAAACCTGGGAATCAAGTTGCAAATATAAAGATGGAGCTTCTTCCCACAGCTTTGCCATTTTTTGTATGTCTTCAGAGGTGAAACCATGTACATTCCTAGCAGCACAACCCTGTTACGACGAGGAATAAAACCCAAGGCAAAGTTATATTATGTTACGCATATATTATTAAATAAGCCATGGTACAGTATGTTGTTTTTGAAGAAAGCAGTTGCCAAACATCTAAGAGCAAGTTTCCTAGAGGCTAGAAAGAATACTCAGACGTAGTCCAGTATCACTTGTTAAATTTCAATATCATCAGTTGGAAACTGAAATCAAAACTCACCACAGGGTCCTTGTAAGTAGCTTCTAGCAAGTAAACTTCATACCCGGACCTCTGCACAAACAAAAAAGAAACAATGAGCATGGTATGCAGCAAAACATAGGATGAGTCCAGAAACGGTTGCATGGGAATCAAATATAAACAAATAAAGAATGGCAAAATAAACGTTCACATTTCAGGTCTTTATGTAACAGCATGTCATATCACTGGGACAAACCAGTAATAATATCATGGAAGAGAATTTACTAAGGTCATGAAGTATCACGGAAAATAAATTGTTGTTATTCTTGTTCTCGGGTTATCTTTGACGACTAACGAGTTCCAGTTTCCAACTCAGGGAGTAAGAATAGCTTAAACATTGCGCAAAATATTAGCAGCAAAAGAAAAAGTATCGTACTTCCAGTTCTTGCAACTTAGACAATATCAATATCCACCAATATAGAGGTAAATCTTAAAGTTCAGAATATGTTACTACAAGAAAAAGAAGTTATAATTCTGATGCAATTAAAGACTGTAAAACCAACCTGCCGGAGAACTGGAAGTTGAACCAGATATTCGTTTTAAATAATTAACTAGTTGAAATATCATAAGTATGAAATTTTGGTTTGATTGGAAATCAAAATACTTCGGGGAATATTTCAACTAGTGTGGAAACGGTAACAAATTCATGGAAATGAAATGTAACTGATAGATATACGACGGAATATTTTGCAACAAAGTGCAACAATAACAAAAGAACATAAGCAGCATGCTACAAGTCCTAGCAACAACTCTGATGTGCATAAATAAAAATCAATGACATTTTATTGAAGCTCATATAAGAATGTATTACAAGTCACTTGTACTATTTAATGACAAAAGTAACAGCATTTCCTAACCCAATAAAAAATCTTCAAACAAACTCAATATGGTAAAACAATTTTCATTCTATTGATAAAAAGAAAAATTCATCTCAACTTCCCATTATTCATTATTCAATCCACCTAGGACACTGAAAAGAAAAATAAAGGGATCCAATCACAGAACGATATTTCACTGAGATGTACAATTGATGTAAATGTGTCCTTGGAGGATTCAACGGAGTTAAAATTTTATAAATAAATAAAATTAGAAACTATCCTAATGTAGCAGCCAACCCAGAGCAGGTGCCCCTAAAGTCTCGATTCACAAATAAAAAATCCGATGGGTATAAAGCACCGGAATAAAATAAGAGAAGCCTAAACAAGATAACCAATCAAGTTTTATTGGTATACCTTCTATGATAGACACCAGAAGGAATCAATAAGAATCGGGCCGCCAACTACTCTAAGGACCATTTTCTTAAAACTTGAGGACATTGTTCAGACACAAAAAAACGTGAACAGACATACTCACAAAAATTTAGAGTTGTACAATGAGAATTAAGGGTATACCTTCGCAGTTGCCCAAAATTGAGCAAAATCGGCTACCCGCAGATTGCGGTCATCCACTAAGACGAGGCACACATACCACCAACAAAAGGGTCAATTGCGGAACAAGCTGCATGTAATTAGTGAAAACGAAGACAGGGCACAAGCACCGGACCCTACCACCTACCCATAACCTCCCTAAAAGATTGAACTACGGAACTATCAAATAGGCTAGACCAATTGCAGAACTAGGAACCACTTTTTTATCTTTCACAGCCTAAGTATAAGTAACAAACGTAGAAAATAAAGTTTCTAATTTCCAATAGAAGACGGGAATACAGGCACAACTTTATGTATGTACAATTACTAGTGAATTGGAGCCCATGAAACTTCTAGAGTATGCAACTCAACACAGACTACCAATTTCTGACTTCTGACCTTGTTTATTTCCAGCATCAGATCTTAGATTATGGGCAGGAAGCTTATGACAAAAGGATAAAAGCTCGAAACAAAGGACAACTCTTGCACACCTTAAAAAAGGTAGAGAACAATAATAACAACAATATTAAATGGATAAATCCTTACGACGAGAAATGAACATGATGTAAAGAAAATAATGAGTTCCTATTGTGGTTAAAGATTTTGTTATAAGATTCATACCAATTATAAAGGTGAAATTACCCTCCTCTAGGGTCTTTTTGAATGCTTTCAACATGCTTGCCCGATATGCCTGTCACGATTATGTAAATTTTCAAGTTATATGGTAATTAAAAAAAAAATCATAAATCATCACATGTATTCTGGAAATTGACGCATATGACTGCAAAGCACTAAAAGTACATATAGGACACGTTTAAATACAAACGAAACGATATTTTGCATTTAAGTAAAGCAGGTGTGAAGTAGCAACAAAGAAATCATGGTAAGACAAGAAAAAAGACAACACTTGTACATCTGTCGCACAAGAGAGTTTAACTGGTTTTGATAAGGACTAGGGAGAGCCCAACAAGGACCGTGGCACAGAAAGTTATAATGAAAAGCATAGGAGATTCACAACTTCAATATACTGACCTAACCCTATAAGTGAAATGAGCTTCAGCAATGGGCATAATGCATATTGAAACAAAAGAGAAAATTCAAAAAAGAAGATAAAAGCGAAAATTCTTGAAGACCTTTACTAACAATTCAAATTAGTGGAACACAGACATAAATATGCCACTAATAACATCTATAATATGTTACATAGAGTAAGAATCATCACCTCTTCCATTTCAGGTTCATAACAATACTCAATCACCGTCTTTGTAAGTGTTTTTCTCCCTTTAACAGAGTTGGAAGCTTTAGGTCCCTCGCGCTCCTCAATCTTCGGATATATGACAATAACTTGTAAACATCAATATACTTCAAGACTTACCAAGGAAGATTACGATATAGAGAGGAAACAAAAGAACCTTTTCAACTTCAGTCATGAAATAGTCATCCATTGAATGAATTCGTGGAGCATCACCCCCATTTTCTACTTCCAAATCACGCAGCATCTTTGCTAAATAACTTTTTCCACTACCTAGAAGCATAACATAATATTAACATTCCTTTATTAGACACATTTCATGACTATGATATCCCCATGATATTGGATCTATGACGTAATGACGGATAACTAATTGCTTTTCACTCATCCTGTTATGACTAGTGCCTTCCAGTTATCGCATAATGGACCTTATTTAATTCTTCAGCATTAACAAATGTCCCCACATGCAACCAAAAATATGAAAAGTATGCACAACTTTGCCTCTTAAGTGTACCAAACCGGTTTCGAGTAAGTAAGGGAGTACCTGGAAGCCCACGAAGAATGATAACGATATGATCTGGACGAGTAGCTCGATATTGCCGCCTAAGTAAATGAGAAACATCAACACGTTTTGGTTTATCTGGCAATGGATGCCTAAGAGGGAAAGACCTGGCTCCGGGAGCTGATGAGTGCAACATAGGTGGACTAATTGAAGAACCAGCTGGGATTGAATACATAAGAGAAGAAGTCTTTTGGGGTGATGGTGTCGGATGCAGGTTTGATGGAGGTGGTGGTGGTGGTGGATCCATAGGAAAAGGTGGGGGTGACACAGGAGGAAGAGGAGGGCTGCCAAATGCCCAAGAAGCCGCTGTCTGGTCGTGTCGTGTTGCCAAATTGTTAGAGTATGTAGGATAAAGACTTCCTTGTTTATTCATATTTGGGGAACCAAAGGTCTCTATCACTGAAAAATTATGAGGCATCGGTTTTTGAGTGCCCTCAAATGACTGTCCTACATCCCTTTGCTGCCCTTTGTAATGAAGATCATGTATGTATTCATGATTCGGCATATTCGAACCCGAAGACAATGGCCAACTAGTAAAGTTAAGATTTTGAGGGTCCTTTGCTGGGTCATAATCTTTTGATTGAAGCCGTTGGGAATCAGGGGCACGAAATTGTTCATGCGAAGCCTGAGAAATGGGATAAGATGTACTATGAGACACATTTGGCTGTTGTGAGTTAGAATTATAGAGCTCCCTCTGAATTAGGTGGTTGAATCCATGTGCAACCGGCAATTCTAAATCTCGACGAGTGGGATCAACAAAGTGAGGAGCACCCATTTGGGGAATACTTGGTTCATTGCTATGCAGAGTGGTGTGGTTAATCTGACCATAATGGTGAGGCTCCCGATGTTCATTTCTACCATTTGGTGAATTCCCAAATCCAGGAAGAACACTACCCTTCCTCCCGTGTTCACGAATTAAACTCAATCTACGTTCATCCTCTAATGACGGTCTATTCTGGTTCGAACTATAATCACCATAACTAGGTGCAGGAATTTGTGCAAAAGAATTAGAATTCATCTCATCAACCTTAATCCTCTTATGACTTCTATCACTCTCAACAAATTCCCCACCCACAAATCTATTACTACCATAATCAAACTGTGAATTAAACCCATCTCTATGATTACCACCAGAATCTCCCACCATTGGGGATTCTGGAAACTTCCTTACAAAATTAGGGTTTCCAATCATCGGTGTCATAAATTTAGTATGATCATCGTAATACGATGAAGGAGGAGGAGGGGGCATATTGACATGATTACCGAGAAAGGGTCTTTGAAAGGAAGAAGGATCATTATGAAGTCGATGATGAATGGATCCTCCTCCAAATCCATTGTTATGATCGAACGGAAGAGGATGGTGATGATATTGATGAGGAGTGCAGAAAGGGAAGTGAGAAGTGGAACAAGTAGGGCACAAATTAGTATTACCTTGAATTGGTCGGAATCGCCATGATTCTTCCATCTTCGTGAAGGCGATCGGAGCTGAGAAAACTGAAATATACCAGATTCGATACCAAGAATAAACAAAGACTAGGGTTTAGACTTTAGTAGGATTTGCAAGAGAGAGAGAGAGACAGGTAATAATTGAAGCGGGTTCCGAATCGGGTCCAAAAGCATTGTTTAAAGAGAGTCCCTAAAGTGTCGCCAAAAGTACTTACTAACAGAACGTCGCTAAAAGTATTCCAAGCGAGGGTTTAACCAAAACCAAAAGACCAACCTGTTCATTGAAAACCCTAAAATTCCGATGGGAGAAAAGGGAGAAACCCCACCTGAAAACTACCCATCATCGTCATCATCTATGGATAAGAAGAAGAAGAAACAGAAGGGTTTAGAGATCGAAGGATACCCAATTGAGGGTATCTCAATTGGAGGTCAAGAAACCTGCGTAATTTTCCCATCTCTCAAAATCGCCTTCGACATTGGTAGATGCCCTCAACGTGCTATTTCTCAGGAATTCCTCTTCATCTCTCATGGTCACATGGATCATATCGTAAGTTCATCTTCATTCTCCCTCTACACTTGATCACCAAATTTGCCCTAATTTACTCAAACTTGAGACCTTCAAGTTTTTTTTTACTGTAAATTGATTAGGGAGGATTGCCCATGTATATTGCAACTCGAGGTTTGTATCGTATGAAACCCCCAACTGTTATTGTTCCGAAATCGATTAAGGAAAACGTAGAAAAGTTGATTGATGTTCATAGAGCAATGGATTATTCAGAATTGAAACATAACTTAATCGGTCTGGATATAGGTAAAGTATGATCTTCATTTTCATTTTTCAATTTGGGAAATTGGATGAATTTGGATTTTTTTAATAAAAAATTAGGTTTAGTTTTGCAGGAGAAGAGTTGCAGATAAGAAAAGACATTAAAGTAAGAGCATTTAGGACTTGCCATTCTATACCAAGTCAGGTAAACACAAGACAAGTCGATCGATATACAATAGATTGCTGTAGTTGAAACCGTAATTGTAGGTATATTGTGAATAATGCATCCACACCATAAACTTCTTATTACAATTTTGATGATAGTTAGGTCCTTGTAATTTGGTCGAATTAGAGGTAATGGCTCGTTTATGGGCGTTTCGGTAAGACCTTCCCACATTTTATCGCACTTTAGTTCTGGTTCGAACTAACCACAAGAGATTTATTTAAATAGTAACCATCAACTTTTTAATTTATCACTGTTTGGGAATCAAAGAATGTTCGTTCCATCAACTATTGTTTTTTATTCTATAACTCATTGATCGATGACACATTTTAAAACTCCGGTGCCCTATGGGATAATAGAAGTTTCAAAATTTAAAACTTAAGTTGATTGTGTTTTCCGTGTCTTTCGTGTTCCCCTTCTTCCTATTCAAGAATCTCATCAGTATGCTTGGTTTTAATGGTTATAACAGAAATGCCGGATCACCAGACAATCTTTATGCCGTTATAATTGACCTCTAACCCCTTGTCGGTTATAATTGACCTCTAAACCCTTCCGGCGTGGCTATCCCATCCTCTATATGTCAGTAACTTGGACTGCACTCATGTAGATGATCATGGAGGGAAAGTTAAATTAAGATGTGGTGGGAAAGGGTGGACGCTAGTTTTCCTCTATTATTGAAGAAGATTATGGGAAGTTTGAGTGAGAAGACGAGGCAAGGATAGAACAGTTGGATGATCCATAAGGAGTTTAAAAATAGTTAATGCATTTCTATTTAGAAACTTAGGATATAATTAAAGAGGTTTCGAGGCAGCCTTGTGATTTTCAGATGGGAATTTGAAGTGTTGTGAAGTTGATTTCTTATTATTCTGTAACTTCTGTTATTACTAGAATGTTTGATTTAGGTTAACTGTTATACATGAGCAATCTCACCCTCACGAAAATCCTATTCCTTATTTATCAGTATTTTGAATTGTTAGGAGTTGCATGACTTTCTTCTAACTTGTTGTCTGGCAAACAAATTGCAGGGTTATATAATTTACTCGGTTAAACAGAAACTTAAGCAGGAATATGTCGGCCTTCCCGGAAATGAGATCAAGAACTTGAAGTTATCAGGTGTGGAGGTCTGTTTTGGGAGATCACTAGTTAACCCATACTCTTGCTCGCAATTTCCTTCATTGACAGATCGATTCTTTTAAATTTCAGTTGTTCTCTTCTTAGATTTCGGCTTATGGGTTTTAATGGAATCGCGTTCTGCAGATTACGTATACAATAACCTCACCTGAGATTGCGTTCACTGGAGACACCATGTCTGACTTCATAACCGACCCGAATAATGCTGATGTATTAAAAGCAAGGATTCTTGTAATGGAGGTACTTCATTAGCCTTTCTTTTTCTTTTCCAATCAAAATCGAATAGCCCCCATGTCTCTATAACCACGATGAACTGAGAAACTGGGGAAACCTCAATATATCACTGTTATGGATCAACATACCACATAGAGTATAGAAAATGAAATTCGAAACAAAACGAGAATGGGTTTTTGGTTTAAACTCGTCTAATATGTAAATCCATAAATATCTACTCAAAATCCTTTTTGCTTTTGTTTCATTGACTTCTTGGTAGAGCACATTCGTCAACGACTCGATCACTGTTGAACATGCTAGAGAATATGGTCACACCCATTTGTCTGAGGTTAATCTTCGATCTATCATTTAATTTATCTTTTTCTTTATGTGATGAGCCAAGTAAGTTAGTGTTTGTTTTTTTCTCAAATTTAGGTCTGAATCTGACTCGAGGTCTGAATTGACTTGAGTCAGATGTCAGATTGTTTGTTTTCGTCTGAGTGGCTGATTTGGGTCAATTTGAGTCAGACGAGTCAGATTTGGGCAATGAGAAAAAATAATACCACCTCTACACTCTTCTTTAATTCCATACTAGTTACTGCTCATTCATCTCTTCTTTCTCAACATTTTGTGCAGATAGTGAATCATGCAGATAAGTTTGAAAATAAAGCTATACTTCTAATTCATTTTTCAGCCCGTTACGAATCAAATGTATGCCTTTATTTAATCTTTAAACGTTTTATCTATTTGATTTACTATCTATATTGTTTTCAGAATATGAAATTCACCTTGTCATGGTTATACAGGAAATTGAAGCAGCAGTTTCAACATTGCCTCCTAGTTTATCAGGTCGAGTTTTCGCACTTACAGAAGGCTTCTGATAATCTTTTTGTTCCTCTTTTTCTTTTTCTTTTTTTGTTGAAAGTTTTTGTTCCCCATTTTGTACCATGAGATTTCAAGATATTTATAGTTTTTTTTAAGTTGCTAACATCGTTTATTAATCCAAATGATACACCCAAGATGACTCCACTGACTGAAGAATTGTCTCTCTCTCTCTTTTTTGATTTTTTTTGTTTGACTCGTCGAAATGATTGTACGGTACTATCATGTCTTTTCAGATAAGATATGAAATAAGTACGAATTAAACCATCCTCAGAGGTAACTTCAAACTAGTACAGTCATGCTGACTAGTCACTAGTCAGTCACCACACAACAAATCAGACTTGGGCAAGTCAGATTTAGATCAGTCATACTCAAGCTAGCAAAATTAAGATAATAGAGAGTAAATACATGAACCGCTTAATTTTGAAACATAACAAAATATGGATCTTGATCCCATTTCAAGGTCGAACATATTTTCTTTTTCTTTTTTTGTTGAAAGTTTTTGTTCTTCATTTTGTACCATGACATTTCAAGATATTTATAGTTTTTTTTAGTTACTAACATCGTTTATTAATCCAAATGATACACCTAAGATGGCTCAACTGACTGAAGAACACTCTTTCTCTCTCTCTCTCTCTCTCCCTCCGTCCCTCCCTCTTTCGCTCCCTCTCTCTCTCCCTCGCTCGCTCTCTCTCCCTCTCTTCTCTCTCTCTCTCTCTCTCTCTCTCTCTCTCTCTCGCTCTCTCCCTCCCTCGCTCCCTCCTTCCCTCGCTCCCTCCTTCCCTCGCTCCCTCCTTCCCTCCATCTCTCTCTCTTTCCTCGAGATTTTTTAGTTTGACTCGTCGAAATGATTGTAAGGTACTATCATGTCTTTTCAGATAAGATATGAAATAAGTACGAATTAACCATCCTCAGAAGTAACTTCAAACTAGTAAAGTAATGCTCACTAGTCACTAGTCAGTCACCACACAACAAATCAGACTTAGGCAAGTCAGATTTAGATTAGTTATACTCAGGCGAGCAAAATTAAGATAATAGAGAGGAAATACATGAACTGCTTAATTTTGAAACATAAGAATATATGGATCTTGATACCATTTCAAGGTCGAACATATTTTCAAAGCTAAAAAAGAATCCGAATTCTAATTTTTTTTTTGTTGACCAGGGAAAACAGAAGAAACAAACTAAGAATCAAATCCCTGCAGAGCTGATTTTGCCAGATTATGCGCGAACCAGTTATGCTTTCTATTGAATGCTTGAAAGTGATATTATTGAAGGGTGTCCTCGAATTTCGTATTTCTGTCAGCACAGCCTGTGAAGTCAAATGTATATTGGATTTGTTTTGTGTTAACTGTTTGATAACAAACTGGTTATCTTCTTCAATGATGATGTTGTCTAGATCCAACGGTCATGCCCACTTCATAGCTTCTACAATGGATTTTGCTTCTCCTTCTTCACTGTTTCGTGCTCGAGATCTTTTGAAACGAGTATTTAGAGTACGAGAATTGTGATCCCATATCACCATACCTATAGGTTTGGTATAAGTTTGAAATGAGACATCGACATTGATTTTGTAATGATCATGAGGAAGTGGTTGCCATTGATCTAATGATTTATGAACCTGTTGTGTTGCATCATGATTCTTCATAAGGCGAAATTTTGGATAATTTTGAATTGCATCAATTTTATTCTGAATTACTATGTTAGTATTTTGAAATTGAGCCTTACATCTAGCTTTCCAGATATTCCAAAGAATAATTAGACACAATTGCGTATGAATAATGTTGTTGTTTTTCAATGTTGGTTTCCAAATAGTGATCCATTCTGAGATGGATATAATGTTTTCCGATTGAATGTTAAAGAAAAACCATACCCGCCGAGCATGTTCACAATGTAATAATGCATGTTCTATAGTTTCAAAGTGTGTCTCACAAATTTGACATATATTGGATTAAATACTCCGAATTCTAATGGGAGGCTGAAAATTAAACTATGATTGAGCTAGTTCATTGACTGTATACATTATATTCGAACTATATATTCTCAAACAATTTAAGTTCATAATGACCATTTTAAATTAATATATGCTTTCCGTTTCTTTGTCCCAGCCAGCCGATTGATGATGACAACTCTAAAACAAAATATCATATTAGTGTCCAATTTCAATAAAGTATAGTATAGTTTTGCTTTCCCCACTTCTTGAATTTAACTGGTGTTGTTACGATTTTTTTTTTTTTGTTGACGATGAGAAGCCAAATGGGGAAAAAAACAATACACCACCTGTAAGGCTGTAAGAGCATCCCCAATGGTTAGTACCAAATTAGTCACCAAAAAGGAATCTTTACCAAATCATTTGGTGTTTTCAAATTCTTGAACCGAAAGGCAAACACCAAAACTCTCACCAAATCACTATTCATCAGACTAGATTTCATTTTTATCATTTTTAATACTCATTTTTTTTAGTAAAATAAGATGACAAATAATTTATTAAAATAGTAATTAGAATTATAAGATTTAAAATACAAATTAAGATCATTACGACATTTTATTATTTTATGGGGACCAAACAGAAATATTTTATGGGACCAAATACAAACACTAAAATAAATAAAGGAACTAAATGGGAAAGAATAATTCAAAAGAGGATGAATTATATATTAAAAACCATGGAGCCCACCATCTCACCATTTTGGTGAGGGGGAACAGTAGCGGGCCAGATATGGCCGTGTACTGTTCACAGCCCTGGAGATTAATGGTGATCTCCAGGGTTGTTGGGTTCCCCAACCCCACCATAACGCCAGATAATGGCGTTATGGAGGACCGTTGGGGATGCTCTAAGTAATGCATGCCTATAAGTCCATCGTATTTCTTTTTTGACCCAAACAAAGTGATTTTCTCTTTAGATTATAGCTCTTGTTTTCCTTAGTATCCGAAATATACATATATATATGTACACATAGATGTATATATTGTAACTTGTTCGCACAAGGCTCCCAAATTTAAGGGCCCCTAATTTATAAAATATTATATATATTGATGGTATCGTTATATGTATTATTTTATGCACTTATATATCAAATTTGTTTGGGTAGTAGAGGTGGTAGAATAGTTGATCCGTGAACTTAAGGTCAAGTGTTTGACTCCTACAACTTACATTATTTTTTAAATAATCTTTTCCTTTAGAAATAGGCACTAAAAGTAAAAATGTATATACCAAATAACAAAGCTTACTCAAATCTACTGGAAGCCTAAAAGACACATTAAATCTTCAATTAAATACATAATTTTATAATTTAGTTTTTTCTCTAATTTCTCTTCAATTTTTAATCTGACATTTCTATTTCATTCTTTAGAATCTCTACAAGGATTTATCACACATTTACACTTGAAAAGTTATTTCGAGTCAACTACTTTTTGCATGTTGTTGATCAAGCTATCACTACAAAATTTCGGAGTTTATGTAACGATTTATTGTAACGGCTGCCACGGAAGCCGTTACAACAAACCTATTATAACGGCCCCGTTCAGTAAAGTCGTTACAACTAACCCAAAAAAATTAATTGGGGTTTTATAACGGCGTTTGAAAATAAACGTCGTTACAAAAACCGAAATAATGTCGCCACGGTGGCGCTGGTGGCAAAACAATTATAACGGCCTTTATCCCGTTACAAAAGGTGCTTATTATAACGACCCTCCTCAGTAGGGTTGTGATAAATGTGAAAGACCTAAATTAGTACTAACTATTTCGTTTTCTCTCTCTCGTCTTCTCTTTCTGACCGTGAAACCATCATCCGATCGCACAAGAAATCTCGGTCTCCCTCTCTCGCAGTTAGGGTTCTATCCTGGTAAGATTTTTTTTTTCTCTCTCTCATCTTCTCTATCTGACCCTGATTTTTCTGAAATCATGATTTTCTAAAATTCTCGGTCTCCCTCTCTAACAGTTAGGGTTCTTACAGTTGTGAATTTTTTTTACAGGGAAAAGGGGGAAAGCAAACAAAGATAAGGAAAAAAAGAAACCCGTCTCTCGTTCTTTTCGAGCTGGTCTCCAGGTTCTTTTCTTCTCTCACGGATCTCTTTCCAGTTTAACTTGATTTTGATTTCATCTATTAAAATTAGGTTTGAACAGTTTCAAGTATATGCAAACATTTTTTGGTTTTTATTTAATTTAAAGAAGTTGGACAATGATAGTTTAAAGGTCTGTTGCACCAATTTAGAAAGCTCTCATAAGGATGAACAACACGCCGACATTGATGGAGGTGATTTGTATTCTGAACAGAAAGTTTTAAAGGGGGTTTTGCCAGACAATGTTAAAAGACCAATTGAAGTGTTAGAGTATTTGAAATTGACGGAAGGGTGTCTGAATGTGTGAATCGATTATAGAATTCCTTTGACCATTTCGGTTACTTTGGTTTCTGCTGAGAGAAGTTTTTCAAATTTGAAGTTAATCAAGTCTTACTTGCGATCTACCATGTCTCGAGAAATAGTAAATGGATTAGCTTTGTTATCTATTGAACATGAATTAGCTGAGAATATTGACTACACAAATCCGATTAGTGATTTTGCATCGAAAAATGCAAGAAGATCGGCGTTTAAGTAATATTTGTGTTCATGTATAAATTTAATAACTATAAATGTTATAAAAAAAATGTCAAATTGTATATTTTTTTCGACTAAAGTGTAGGGTCCCCCGTCGATACGTTCGCCTAAGGCCTCCCAAAAGTCAGGGGCGTGCCTGCTTGTTCGATCTTGATTAAAAATATAATTGCTTCATTTTGTTGTTGAAGCATACAGATTAATTTGTGTTTATCAGAATGTAAACTTGCAAGTAGTAGTTTGGCGACCGACATTAATTGGGTGAAAACAAACAGTAATTTGTTTAATATGTTAAATAAAATTACATTTTTATGTTGAAGCATGTTTATCTTTTTTAACAAAGCAGTAGTTTGTTGTTGAAACATGTTCACAGTGTAAAACAAATGACTGTAACTTACATATGTTTTCACAGTATAAAATAACAATGATTGTGTTTTCAACATTATATAACACATATCTAAAAGGCCGCGGCTCTGGGGAATAAAAAAAATTCTCCGAAGAATAAAGATTTAGTCAATAAATATTAATTCAGAGGCATATTTATTTTTTAGTCCAAAAGTTAACTTCATTAAACATTGCTCCGTAATCTTCGTCTTCTCTCTCTCTACCACCGTCTTCCCTCCCTCACTCACACTCTCTCTCTCTCTCTCTCTCTACCATCCTCTTCCCTCCCTCTCTCTCTCTACCACCGTCTTCCCTCCCTCCCTCCTTTCTCAGTGTTCCACGCGAGGAGAGGAGTTCCTTCGCCGGAACTTCGTTCGACTAAGACAAAGGGGAAACGTTTCAATCGTGTAAGACCCCACAACAAACACTCAAGGAATGTTTCATAGAAAACAATGAGAGAGAGAAAGAGAGATCTTGTGGTGGTTGGAGAGGGCAGGATGAGAAGAAGATCTGAAAAGAAAACATTTAAGGGTCGGTGTAAACGATGAGTTTCTTGAAGATGTATTTCTCATTAACTTCTCAACTCAATATCAATCCAATTACAATGATATCTCACTTATATACTTATCAAAGTTTAGAGAAATCGAAAACAGAAAAGGTAAATCAGTTTAGAGAGAGAAAGTAAAACCTAACAGAACTTAACTAACTAATCTTTGATTTGTTAGACTTAACACTTGTGGTTATTAGCACCCTCTTCTCGTGTGCTTCTTTGTATAGAACTGAGTGCCGCAGATTAAGAGTGAGAGCGCCCATATCGAGAGTTAGTTAAAGTCGTTTACTTCATCTTCCTTCTTCTTCACTGTTCAGCCATATACTCTTGCTTACAGCCCCCCTCAAACGAATGATTCTGTGTGGGAAGAAACATGAGTTTGCTCCTAAAGAAATCAAATGGAGAGGAGAGAATACCCTTTGTAAAGATATCAGCAAGATTAGCTTCGGATGCTACAAATTTGATTTCCAAAGTCGAATTTAGCACAAGATCTCGGATGAAATGATAATCAATCTCTATGTGCTTGGTTCGAGCATGAAATACTGGATTTGAAGCAAGATATTTTGCTCCCATGTTGTCACAGGAGAGAGTAAAAGGTATAGTGACTTTAATCCCAAGTTCTTCAAGTAGATAAGACAACCACAAAAGCTCAGATGTGGCCATAGACAGAGCTCTATATTCAGCTTCAGTAGATGACCTAGAGACAGTAGCTTGCTTCTTAGAGGACCATGACACCAAGGAAGAACCAAGAAAGACACAATATCCACTGGTAGACCTTCTAGTGTCAGGACATCCTCCCCAGTCAGAATCAGAAAAACCTCTTAAACTAGAAACATCTCCTGATTTAATGGTTATACCTGCTCCAATTGTCCCTTTCAAGTATCTCAGGACCTTTTTGAGAAGAACCAAATGTGTTGTTCGTGGCTCATGCATAAATTGGGACAGATAATTAACACTATAAGTCAAATCAGGCCTAGTCAAAGTGACATACTGCAATCCCCCAACCATACTTCTGAAAAATATTGGATTGTCTATTAGTGATCCATCAAGCTTAGACACTCTCTTGCCAACTGAAATGGGAACCAAACTAGGTTTGGAGTCAGAAAGACCTGACTTATCCAAGAGCTCCAGTGAATACTTAGTTTGAGAAAGAAGTAAAGAGGAAGTTGTTCTCTTCACCTCTATGCCCAAAAAATAATGGAGATTTCCAAGCTTTTTCATAGCAAACTCTTTAGCCAAGGCAGAAAGTAACCTATCAAGTAAGGCTAGAGAAGAACCAGTAAGGATGATATCATCCACATAGAGAAGGAGAATCATCATATGACTAGAAGATTGAAAAACAAACATAGAGGTATCAGATGCACTTTTCAGAAATCCCCAATTTTGAAGGTAGGTGGCAATTCTTGTGAACCAAGCTCGAGGAGCTTGTTTGAGCCCATAAAGAGCTTTGTGGAGGTGACACACAAACTCAGGACAGTTGGGCTTTGTAAAACCTGGTGGTTGCTTCATATAGACTGTTTCACTTAGATGCCCATGAAGAAAGGCATTTGAAACATCTAGTTGATGAATAGGCCAATTTTTAGAAATAGCCAGGGTAAGAACCACTCTAACAGTTTGAATCTTCACCACTGGGCTAAATGTCTCCATATAGTCAATTCCCTCTTGCTGATTATAACCTTGAGCCACAAGCCTAGCCTTGTATCTCTGTAAAGTGCCATCTGAATTATATTTTACTTTGAAAACCCATTTACATCCAAGAACATTCATGTCTGGATGTTTGGGTATGAGGGACCATGTCTCATTTTTCAGCAAGGCCTGAAACTCTTCTTCCATTGCCTTCTTCCAGTTTGGATCCTTAATAGCTGTTTTATAATTAGATGGTTCTTCTATAGAAGGTATAATAGGGTTGTGAACAGAAGTAAAAGCATGAGGAGTAGAGAAATGAGCTACATGGTTTGGAATGGTTTTTGGCCTAATAATACCAATTTTTAGTCTTGTTTGCATATGGTGTGAGTTAGGAATAGGTATAGGATCATGTGCAGGAGACTCTTCCTCCTGAGATTGTGTGGTGAGAGATGGATTATGTTCAGGATTAGAAGTTATGCTGGGTTCTGTGGTGGAACTACTAGAAGAAGAAGAAGGATAAACCTGATCATCTAATGAATATGTCGAGTGATAAGAGGGAACAGACATATCCACATTAGCTGGAAGAGAGGGTAATTGAAAAGTTTGATAGGGCAGAGAAATGTCCCTCTCTGAACTTGAAGGAGAAGAAGGTTTTTCAGTGGCATATGGAAAGGTAAATTCATCAAATATGACATGTCTTGAGACATACTCCTTTCTAGTCTCAATATCTAGACACTTATATCCTTTGTGAGTAGGACTATAGCCAATGAATATGCACTTTGATGATTTTGGACTGAGTTTATCATTCTTAGTATTTCCTAAATAGGGATAGCAAAGTGACCCAAATACTCTAATATAGTATAGTCAGGAGGCTTACCAAAAAGTAATTCATATGGTGTTTTGTAAGAGAGAAGCTTACTTGGAGTTCTGTTAATGATGTAAGTTGCAGTAGCATAAGCATGAAACCAAAACTCCTTAGGCATAGAAGCTTGAAACAATAGAGTATTACCCACAGATGTAATTTGCCTATTCTTCCTCTCTGCTCTACCATTTTGCTCAGGTGTGTATGGGCATGAGCTTCTAAAGATAATTCCACATCTTGTGAGATGAGAGTGAAACTCCCCTTTGCTAAGTTCAGGTGCACCATCACTCTGAAATTGCTTGATGGGCAAAGAGAATAGCTTTTCATTTTGTGTTTGAAAATGTTGAAAGCATTTCAAGCTTTCTGATCTAAGCTTCATGTGATAAACCCAAAAGAACCTGCTATAATCATCAAGGAACAGGATGTAATATCTAATACCTGTCTTTGTTTGTACAGGTGCTGGACCCCATATATCACAGTGCACCAACTGAAGAGGAGCATTGGTAGAGCTTTCTGATGTGGGAAAAGGAAGTCTCTGACTTTTTCCCAATTGACAGGAGGAGCAGACAGCTTTAAAGTTTTTAGATGTAATCTTGATTCTCTTCTCTCTATCTAATAGTAAAATGACCTCTTGGGATGCATGTCCCAACCTATTGTGCCATGTTTCAGCAGTCCCTCTTGCTAAACAAGCCATTTCCACATCTTCTTTGGGTATAACATAGGGATCCATTTCAAAATTTATGCTATACAAATTATGTACCATTGGACCTTCTCCTAGGACATTTTTGGACCATAGATCTCTGATTAGAAAGCCCCATGGAAGAAATTCTACACTACAAAAGTTATCTTTTGTGAATTTCGAAATGGACAGTAGGTTCTTTTGAATAGTTGGGACATGAAGAACCTTTTTTAGATGAAAGGTATTTGAACCAGTGACCAAATTTGCTGGACCTGTGCTAACAATGTTTAGACATTTACCATCTCCAATCATAACTCCATTTGTACCTTGATAAGGAGTGACATGATCTAAATTCTCTTGAGTATGGGTCATGTGGCTTGTTGCTCCTGTGTCAGCTATCCAACTCTTATCCTTAATTTTCAAAGATAGATGAGCTTTCTCATTAGTTTGTGTGTGCTCTTCTATCTCAGCCCCATAATGAGCTTGTTCTTCTTCTATTTCTTGAGAATCCAATTCTTCTTCCTCTTCTTCTTCATCTTCAATTTCTTGAAGGTGAAGATTAGCAAAGTTCCTGTTGGCTGACTTTGAAGCTTCTGAGGAGAAGTCTTTGAATCTCAATCTACACTGTCTAGCTGTATGGCCCCACTTATAGCATATCCCACAAGGTACTGTTGTGAAATCATAGAAAGCATTTCTTGTCTGAGGAGAAGACCTCACATTGGGTCTGAAAGATGATTTACCATATTCAACATTTTGACTTTGATTAGAGAATCTCATGGGTGATGATCTTGTAATGTTCTTGTTTAATTTCTTCACAAAGTATGATTCACTTGGATCATCATTTGATTCTTGCTCTTTCAATCATTGTTCATGGTGAGTTAGTCTGCTTCTTAACTCTCCAAAGGTTAGAGCACCATCTCTATTTTGTATGGTGATTACAAATTGAGAGTATTCTTTACCTAATCCTTGAAGAACTATTCTTGTTAATTCAGATTCACTCACTTTATCATTCACAGCTACAAGTGAATCAGCAAGATTTTTAATTTTACTCAAGTACTCAGATATAGAAGATGACCCCTTTTTGAAGTTTTGAAGCTTATTTCTTAGTGATGACTTTTGTGCCTCAAATTCTTGAAGAAACACCATTTCTAAATAACACCATATATCTCTAGAAGTCTTTAACCCTAGAATATCAGAAGCAATTGAATGCGTAATTGTTGCTTTTATGCAAGATTTCACAAAACTATCAGTTTTTCGCCATTGGAGATAAGCTGGGTTAGCTATATCTCTTCCATCCACCACAATTAACTGAGGGGGTTCACTATAGGTGCCATCAATGTAGCACACTAGGTCGTTTCCAATCAGGGCATTTTCTACCTGATCTT
>BEHA01001235.1:55285-89815 GCA_002897215.1 Eschscholzia californica subsp. californica | reverse complement strand
GTCAACTTCTCTTATGGAATAAGATTAACAAGGCTCTCCCTCTCCCCCGACCTCTCACATTTTTTAATTAGAAAAAAGGAAGATGAGTTTTAAGTCTAAAATCTCAGATTCAATAGGTCTAAAGTCCAAAGATAATATGAAATTGAAAATAAATTCATGTCTAACTTCTTTTTCTCTATACTACCTAACTTTTTTTTTTTTGATGAAGGGATACTACCTAACTTATCTTTAGGGTCTGTTTGATACGTAGGAAAATAGGGATGAGAAAATCATTTTCGCGAGAAAACCGTTTTTCCGCTGTTTGATAGACTAAAAATGATGTGAAAACCAATTTCTGATGGAAAAAAAAGTAGGAAAAATGGGTGATTTATTTTACCACCAAAAAGGTGGTAAAACCATTTTCTTACCCACCTCAACACGCTCTCTCTCCTCTCCGCTCTTTCTCCCGACAATCCTCTCTCTTCAACAAGAAAAAACCAAAAACCCTCTCTACTCTTCTGTGCTTGCTGTTCATGTTATTTCTCTCTCATTCTCTCCAACCATGGCACAAGTTATCATTAATTTCAAAAGATCTCTAATACTATGAGATTAATACAAATTAGGATCACAAAGAATGATGCTGGGTGAAGATTTGATACCAAAAAAATATGTTGGATGAAGATTTAATACCAAAAAACTTATGGAATCTATACATATTAGGGTTCCATACATCTTTTCCTTCCTTTCTCTGCACCCAAAAAAAAGTATGGTTCCATACAAATTAGGGTGTTATATATGGTTGGTTTGGGTTTGTCCATTTCTCTTTCTTTCTCTTTCTTATGGCAGGATGGTGCATAATAACTTAATAAAATTGGGAATCTATACAAAACGTATGAAATCTATACAAATTAGGGTTTCATAAAGCTATACCAAAAAAAAGTGTCATGAATCATCCATTTGAAAGTGGTTATGGTGATGGAGGTAGATCTGTTATATAGGGTGTTGGAGGAATTGTAATAGATGGTGGTGGAGTAGTTTTTGCTGGTGGTGGAAGTTGGTTTGGATTCATCACATCGATTAGTCAATTGGCGATTGCAGTTCTTGCAGTGATCAAGAAGCTAATTAGGGAGATGTTAATCGATTAGTCAACTTGGGGTTTTTGATATCAAAATTTATAAATTAGGGTTTCTGATGTTAGCATCCCAACAAGAAGAAGATAATCACGAAATTTTGAAGGCACTTCTGATTTTATTGGTGGATAAATGAAGGGAACATGGTTTTTTTTAAAGGCACCCATTATTTTCTAACTACCCAATCAAACACTTAAAAAACTCAAATATGGTTTTCTTTCCCATTAGAAAAAAAATGGTTTTCACACATATCAAACGGACCCTTAGGTTAAAAAAAAAACCCAAATTAAAAGATACAAATACGGAGTAGTATTTTCAGTTTCATGAAAATATTTACTCAATAATAAGTTCCCATCCGTAACAAAAGTTTCTTTTTCGGTTTAACAGAGTGCTTCTCTACTTTACTAAACCAGAAGATATCGTCCATCCTCCCAAACCTAGAAGCAGTAAAAGAAACCGATTGCTTCTCTCCTTTGTCTTCAACTACAAAAATCGATCATTTCTTTTGTCTTGGACTGTAGAAATCGATCATTTCTTTGTAGAATCTCTTTGAAGAAATCCCATCTACAACTTTATTTCTATCTACAGTTTAGGTATTACTCTATCTTCTCTATAATTCTCAATGTTTCTCTGTAATCTAGGTCTCTCTCTAATTAAGGGTTTTGTATTGTAGTTATGATGATTTTTCAAGCATATAAAGTGAAACCTAAGCTAGTAGGTCTTTCTGTAATGGAGGCAGTGTATTATTATAGTTATGTTGATATGTTCAATGTGGTATGTGATTTGAATTTTCCTTACTCTATGTAGTGTAAAGACATAGAACTTGAATCTTTTTCATTGGATAACCCTCAATTTGGTAAAAACTCATCTCTCATAGGTTTTGTTGAAAGCCATATAACATGTAATTTTGGAGTAAGGGTTTTAGTTCCAGTATATATTGAATTTCATACAATTTTTCATATTTTTGTCTAGCATTTTGAAGTTTCTCATAAAACCTAACAAATGGTTACTACCCATCTCTGTTTTTATGTTATTTTGGTTAACTCACATAATAATTTAACTCCATTTATGTGTTCTGGCTATCATTTTGCAGACACAGACAAATGATTTAGATTAAAGCTTCCGACCAAACAAAAAGTAGATGGTCGATCTTTGATGACTGCGAAGTATACTGTTTCGCACACATCTGAGATGCTAAAAAAGTCCTAGGAAAATGATCTTACAACCGACAAAGGGGCGTACGGTAGAATCTACGGTAAAGAAGAGGAAAACGAGAGAAGATGGGGTATGGTATACATTTACTATTTTGTTAGAAAACGTAATAATAAAATTCAGCATTTGAAATTTTTATTATTGTTTTGCAATATCTTTGTAACCCGCTTTTATGTTTTTAGCATTTTTACAATTTTGATATTATATATGTTGTGTTTGTAGAAAAACGACTCGTGGGGAAGGACAAAAAGGGGAATTTTGATAGAAGACCCAGCTGAAAAGAGAAAAATAGTGAAAGAGGTTAGGCCTAAAAAGTTCAAAGAGAAGAAGATAGATGATTTGGTGGAGGAAGCTCCATCAGAATCAGAAAGTGTAAGATTTTTTCCTGAAATTCTTAGTTATGTGAATGCAATGTATGTTGTTTCTAAAAATGTATGAATGCTGGTGTTATTATTAGATTATGTTATAGCAATATATAGTTGTGTTCGTGGTAATTAACTTTTTGGGTGTGAAAATTTTAAGATTTAAATGAAACTGATTTTAGTGTTTTTGATTCTTTTATTTCACTGACAGGATATTGCATCAGAAAATAGAAAGATAAAGGTGCAGGAGAAGTATAATTTTGTTGGTTAAGAAAAAAAATGGTCCTTCTTCTAACAAATTCCAGTAGTATAAATACAACGTCAAATTGGTTGTTGACATGATTCGCGATCTGGAACCATTAATGAGCGAAGCTAAAAAAAAAGTTGTCGATACATCTTTTGCTCGTTTATACTCGATCGCAATTAGTGGTCAAATACTTATGGAGAATCAAGTGAAACCACATCGGGCGGTGTTTGAGCTTCTATGTTACTTCAACACGAATAAAAATAAATTTATATTTGGAGGAGAGGACTTAGAATTTACTCCTGAGGATGCGGTGTTGCTGTTAGGGTTGCCAATGGAGGGACAAGAGCATAGTGCCTTCCCTAGACATAGTGAGATCAAACCGAAAGAGGAGAACTTTTTTGTCAAACATTTTAATGGTTCCGAGTCTCTTACTACTGTTACTATAACAAAAGCTTTATAGAATGAAGTTAATAACCATACGGGTTCTCCATTAGACTTCGTCAGGTTACTGATTATGTATGTTGGCTGTGCTCTTTTCTTTGCAAACTCAAAAGGTTATGCTTTACACACAAGCTTCTTCCATAACCTGCAAACTGTGAGAATGATTAATCGGGTGTCGTGGTCGAGGGAAATTCACTCATTCATGATGTCTTCAATATGAAAATATCCTAGCGACCCTTGCAAGGTCTCGGGATATTTGATCCATACACACGAATATCTTCCTCGAGACTAGATTGGGAGTTGGAAAGATTCCAAGGATTTTTAGGTGGTCATTGGAACCTATGAAAAATGGAGTTCAGGAACACGTCAATCTGTTGAGGGTAGAGTAGGTATATTTTTAGCATTTTCGGGATCCCGTTATGGTTTTAATGATTTTGTTGGAAACTTTATGTAGCATGGTAAGATTAATTTTGTTGTAACATTTAGTTTATATTGTCAGATTCTTAGTTTATTGTTCAAATCTTTGATTGTGTGTAGGTAATTGTTGATGTAACTCATGTTGTGTCAGATGAAGAAAAGGGAATTCTCAAATATGCACCTAAGGTGTCGTTTGAAAGCTAACCTAAACGAGAAAGTAGAGGTGGAGAGGTTTAGCTCGTGAAAACATAAATCTTCATCAAGAATTGGACCTTTACAAGGAAAAGTTTGGGAGCCTTAAAGGTGGAATATCGTCGAGAAAAGATTAAGGAGGAAATGGTGAAGACGAGGATAAAAATGAGAGTGAAGGTGGACATGGTGGTGCTGAGAACAGTAGTGAAACCGAGGCGCAAAAAGGTACATTTTTATAAAAGATTCTGTTAATTTTTCAAGTTCATATGTACTCAATTATATGTGGTAGAATAATTTGGGTTTTTACTGTCGACTAATTAAATGTAGAGAAAGATATGGAATGAGAGAAGGATAATGAAAAAATCAGGAGAGCTTGATGAAAAAAAAATAATTTTAACTCTGTCAATGTAGATGATGTATTGTACAATTACAAATAGTTGTGGTAGAATAAATGGGTTTTTATCTTCCAATGATTAGACAGAGAAAGTAGGAGATAAGGATAATGAGAAAAATCAAGAAAGTGCCGATGGAAAGAGTAAGTGCCAATTTTCCGGCCGGCGACCTTCGCCGGGAAAGATGATGAGGTGGCGTGCCCTATAATGTGGCAGAGAGAGGAGATGAGATGGAAGAGAGAGAGAATATGACTAGTTAACAGAAAATTAACGGTAACTGAAAAAGGGGGCCATATGGGTATTTTTGCTAAAGTAGGAGGCTAGGCAGGAAGCTGTTCACAAAGTTGGGGGCCATTTGGGAAATAACTCTTTTAAATTCTCTAAATTTGCTAATGGAGTTATTATTATTTTAAAACTAATTGTTTGTTGGTGAAGACATATTTAAAGTTTTATTTGTAATTTCTCTTTTATCTTTGTCCAGGTGAATTTGTAGAGAGATTTGGAAAGAACTCCACTGATGGAGTTGGTTCAAGAAGGAGTATAAATTCGAAAGGTTCGACTAATTAGGTTTATGATGTCCTGAAAATTGAAATACTACACTTAAAATCGTATTTATTGTGTAAACAATTTAATGATTTTTGTACCTTTTGTTTAATTTGATTAACAAACATGATGCTAGATAAAATTTATCATGATTTTCTGAAAAAATTTATCATGACTTACCAATCGTTTGGTCATTAAGATATATTTAATGTTTTATTCCTAATTTGTCTATTATCTTTGTCCAGGTGAATTTGTAGAGAAGTTCGAAAAGAATTTCACTGACGGAGCTGGTTCGGGAAGGATTATCAATTCGAAAGGTTTGACTAGATAGGTTTACAATATCTTGAAATTGAAATACTTAACTGAAAATCGTATTTATTGTGGAAACAAATTAATGATTTTCGTACCTTTTTTACTAGAAAACATGATGATTTGAAAAAAATAATGATGCTTCAGTAATATTACATCTTTTGTTGTGTATTTAGATCCTTTTTTGTTTGGTTACTGTGTTTTACAGGAAAACAAATAGTGTTATATAAGGATAAAAGGGAATTTGGAGAACGAAGAGTGTTGACACTTTTACCTACACCGATTTTCGATCTTGATTTTATACGAGTATGACCAATGACTTCATGGAGGTGGCCGATGTAGTAAGAGCCTTCTCGTCCAAAAATGAAGAAGGTGATTTGAAAGATGATCTAGAGGAAATTGTCGATCTTGATTTACGTAAGCAATTTATTCAAGTTTGTTATTTACCGGAAGTAGGATCAAATATCCCAAGACCTTGCAAGGGTCGTTAGGATATTTTCATATTGAAGACATCATGAATGAGTGAATTGCCCTCGACCACGACACCCGGTTAATCATTCTCACAGTTTGCAAGTATTGGAAGAAACTTGTGTGCGAAGCATAACCTTTTGAGCTCGCAAAGAGAAGAGCACACCTAACAAACAAAATTAGTAACCTGGCGAAGTACAGAGGAGATCCTGTATGGTTATTGACTTCATTCTTTAAAGCTTTTGCGCTAGTAACAACAGTAAGAGATCCGGAACCATTAAAGTGCTTGACAAAAAAATCCTCCTCTTTTGGTTTGATCTCGCTATGTCTAGGGAAGGCACTATACTCTTGTCCCTCCATCGGCAACCCTAATAGCAACGCCACTTCCTCAGGAGTAGATTCTAACTCCTCTCCTCCAAAGATAAATTTCTTTTTATCCGTGTTGAAGTAGCATAGAAGCTCAAACACCGTCCGATGTGATTTCACTTGATTCTCCATAAGTATCTGACCACTAATTGCGGCAGAGTAGAAACGAGCAAAAGGTGTATCGGCAACTATTTTTTTTAGCTTCGCTCATTAATGGTTCTAGACCGGGAACCTTGTCAAAAGAAATTATCGATTTTTGTAGTTGAAGACAAAAGAAATATCAATTTCTGTAGTTGAAGACGAAGGAAAGAAGCAATCGGTTTCTTCTACTAATTCTAGGTTTTGGGAGGATGGGCAATCTGCTCGGGTTTAGTAAAGTAGAGAAGCATTCGGTTAAACGAAAAAAGAAACTCTTATTACGAATGAAAACTTTTTATTGAGGAAATATTTTCATGAAAATGAAAATAATACTTGTATCTTTTAATTTGGGTTATTTTTGTAAACCTATGATATATAAGGTAGTAATAGAGAAAATAAAGGTTAGACATGTAAATTACTCTAAATGAATTTATTTTCTATTTCATAATATATGTGGGATCTAGACCTAGTGGTCCGCGATTTTGGACCTTGGACTCAAATCTTAAAAAAAATATTATGCAAGTAACTTTAAGGGTTATTTCCCTAATGGCTCCCAACTTTGTGACCAGCTTCCCGCCTGGCCCCCCTACTTTACGAGAAATACCCACATGGCCCCCTTCCGTTATAACACTGTTACTCTCTCTCTTCCATTTCTTTTCTCTCTCCTCCAGCATGTTTTCTCTCTCTGCCACCTCGTTAAAACCAGCCACATTATCGTCTTCACCGGCAGGGTCGCCGACCGGCCAAATTCCCGGTCGGCGACGTTCAAACTTTTTTTTTATCTTTCTTCTCTCTCTCTCTCTCCAAAAAAAAAAAAAAAATTAAAATTCTCTCTCTCTAAACTCCGGCGAAGGAAAATCTTCGCCGGAGCTAGGTCTGTTCATCACGAACAAACCTTGATCTGGTCTGTTCGTGATGAACAGATCTGGGTCTGTTCATCACGGACAGACCCTGATCTGGTTTGTTCGTGATGAACAGACCTAGCTCCAGCCAAGGTTTCCCTTCGCCGGAGTTTAGAGAGAGAGAGAATTCAAAAAAAAAAATTTCTTTTTAGAGAGAGAAAAAAAAAAGTTTGAGGGTCGCCGGCCGGAAATTTGGCCGGTCGGCGACCTCTGCCGGAGAAGGTGATGAGGTGGCGTAAGGAAAATCTTCGCCGGAGCTAGGTCTGTTCATCACGGACAGACCCAGATCTGGGTCTGTTCATCACGGACAGACCCTGATCTGGTCTGTTCGTGATGAACAGACCTAGCTCCAGCCAAGGTTTCCCTTCGCCGGAGTTTAGAGAGAGAGAGAGGAGAGAGAATTCAAAAAAAAAAATTCTTTTTAGAGAGAGAAAAAAAAAGTTTGAGGGTCGCCGGCCGGAAATTTGGTCGGCCGGCGACCTCTGCCGGAGAAGGTGATGAGGTGGCGTAACAGATGATGTAGCGTGAGTTGGCAGAGAGAGAAAACATGATGGATGGGAGAGAGTGACGGTGTTATAATGGAAGGGGGCCATATGGGTATTTCTCGTAAAGTAGGGGGCCAGACGGGAAGCTGGTCACAAAGTTGGGGGCCATTAGGGAAATAACTCTAACTTTAATTTGATTTTTGATAATTTGGGGTTCGGATGGTTTGATTTTTTATTTTGACTTTTGATGATTTAGGTTATTGATTTGATCTTATATCGATTTTCGAAAGTTGTTTTGGTTTATTAATTTGATATTGGCATCAGTTTTCAAAAGTAGTTCTAACTTCTATGATCTACTTTGTTTCAATCAGATTTTTATATCTTTTATATATCGGTTTTCATAGATCTATGATGTATAAATTTTTTTTTGTATCGATGATTTCATTTTTCATAACCTAAGTTATGTATTGGTTTTAAGAGTATACGTGCAATCTTGTTTATGATCTCGTTTTGGATCTTGTTTCTAATCCCATGTTTTCTATGATTGCATTATTGTTTCTAATATTTTTGGGATCTACGTTGTAGACTTTGTTTTTGGTAGTTTTGTGATCTCGTTTGATGTTTATGAATGTTTGATTGTTTAGGGTTGTTTGATCTTCATAATTGAGTTCCGTCCTGTTTCGTTTGTATTTTGTTTAGCTTATGGTTAAAAAGATTATCGAAATGATCAGATTCAAATTATTGTTTTTCTACAAACTATTTGTCTGTTCTAGAAAATCATATATGTTCTGAGTTACACTGAAGCTCTTCGATCAGTTTTGAATTTTGATGAAGTTCTAGTAATTTTTTATTTGTTTTGATCTATGTCTGATGATGTTTTATACATGTTTTGACATATTTAATATTTTTGATATATGTTTGTGACAATTGGTAAATTAGATCTGTTTTTCAAACGATTCTTTCTTATTCAACAAAAAAAAATGATCGTTTCTTCGATGTCAACAGTTGTTTGCTCGATGCAAGCGAATGTTTGTTTAATACAAAACGGTTTGGTCAATGTGAAAGATAGGTTACCTGAAACAGCGGGAAAAAGAATAAAAAACACAATGAGTAAGCAACCGTTTTTCGATGCAAACAACAGTTTGTGAAGACAAACTCTGGTTTAAAGACAAACAAGTTTTTTTGTCGGCTTCATGGATTGAAAACAAATAGTTGTTTGTGGCAAAACTAAAAAAGTGTTTCGAAAACAACTTCTGGGTAATAAAACAGTCATAAACAAAAAATATAAAGAAAAGGTTACAAAAAGAAGACGAAAAAAATATCTAGTAACAAAAAAAAGGGTCCGTGGGTATATAGACCAAAATAATGTTCAAAAATGGTTTAGGGTTCAATCTTGTCAAAAAATGGATTTTTAGTCCTTTTGCTCTTAAGTCTAAAAACCCATACTGGCTATACAACAATTTCATCCGTGTCCCAAACCATTTTCACGGGATTTTAAATTGTGGGGGCGGATAGAAAATTCCAACAGCTTAATTAACCGTGAATTTGGGATAAATTATAGGAAACAAAATCAAAACTTTCCCAAAACGAAACGTTTCCAAAAGCCCTAACCTAAATCTTCGAAACGCCATTACCAGAAACTAATCAAACGCTGAAAAGAAGGAAATCAAATTTGGGCATGATTTAAGGGATTTATTAGCAAAAAAACGGATAGAAACAAATCATAATTTCTCTCTCCTCTAAACATATTTGGAAATTAAATTTATTTTCTCTCTCTAAACTTTCAGATTTGGAAAGAGTGTATTTTCTGAAATCAATTTAGCGTGATTTGGGGGTTAATATACAAAACGTATATATCACTTTCTCTCACTTAATTTTCAGATTTGGAAATAGTATATTTTTCTGGGAACATTACAACAACATTTGTTTTTGTTTTTACTCATACATAGATACACATTGAATACAAATTATGAAACAAATACGTAAATTATGTGTTATTTATGACGAGGAAACCAACATTTGTCATGTATACAACGTAATTTATCAACTGTATGTGTGTCATGTTCAATAAATTACACATAATTTCTTTTACATTACACATCGTTTACATTCTGTTATAAAAAAAATCGTTTACACTATATTGTCGAAGAGCATGTGTAGTCTTAAGCAGGACAAACAACATTTATACTATATTGTCGAAGAGCATATCCAAATGCTTTTGCACCACCAGAAAACAAATGACCAACTTCAGTAGGAAATTCCATAAGTAACAACAAAACTACAAAAAGAAAACATATACATTTGTCAACAAAACATATAGTTTACTAGAAACGACATGTATAATTGAATAAATTATGCATACTGTTTGTTAAACTTCATAATGTGTTAGGAG
Source organism: Eschscholzia californica subsp. californica (assembly GCA_002897215.1). NCBI lineage: Eukaryota > Viridiplantae > Streptophyta > Magnoliopsida > Ranunculales > Papaveraceae > Eschscholzia > Eschscholzia californica. Next base: position 79,840 of record BEHA01001235.1, on the reverse strand, counting down.
ACAAGCATAACTTTAGTTTGAATCACAAGGTCACTGTTATGTGAAAAAATATGTATAATGGAATAAATTATGCATATTGTTTGTTAAACTTCATAATGTGTTAGGAGACAAACATAACTTTAGTTTGAATCACAAGGTCACTGTTATGTGAAAAAATATGTATAATGTGCAATAAATTACATATAATTTTTGGAACATTTATTGTACTATAAACGACAACTGTTATGGGAAACAGTACGCGTAATGTTGAATAAATTATATACAATTTATGCAGATTTATAAGATGTTTTTGATATTATTTATAAAGTATGTATAATTTGTAACAAAATACATATATTTACATTATGTTATAAAAACATTGTACAAAAGATGTTTGCGTTATGTATGTGTTATGTTCAGTAAACATCATGTAATGTCGTGTAAATTATATATCGTTTACATTCTGTCACAACCAAATCGTACTAGATCTTCTCTGAATAAAAAATGATATGTAATTTATTATAAACGATCCGTAATTTATTTTAAATTATATATCATTTGCATTCAGTTATAACAAATCGTACGAGATCTTCTCTGCATAAAAAATTGTACGAAAACCTTGATGAAGATTTGAAAAAATGATCTAAAAATCAAAATCTGTAACCTAAATCTACTAAAAAGTAACAAAATACATAGAGACAAACACTTCTTAATCGAATAAAATGAATTGTAAAGACGGATTTAACATTAACATCATAAAATCGGTTATGAATCTTAGAGAGAGAAAATACTGAATAATGATGAAGATTTGATTAGATGATACAGAGAGAAATTTGATCATAATGAAATTCATGAACAAAGTTAAAGATGAAGATGAAAAACATTAAACAGAAAAGAAGAAACCAAAACCTTTAACATTACCTGAAAAGCAATATTAAATCTGATTTAGAATCTGTTTCAATGGAACGAAAAATGACTTTTGTAATGTGTTTTACCTGATAAACGATGAAGAAGATGATTTCAGCTGCTCTAATGAAGAAGAAACAAGATTTCTGAGATTAATGGATGATTATCAAACGATTCTGATTTAGAGAGAGAGAAAATAAGAAGCTTTCGGTTACTGAAGATAATGAAGATCACGGTTACTTAGTTTAAAAACGTGATTGGAGAGAGAATGGTGGGAAAAAGATATTTAGGGATTGAAGGTAAATCTGTTTTTATATATAAGGAAGGTTAGTTTAGGTATTAAGATTTATTATGTATTCTAGGGATTTGTGTTTTCTCTCGAGATAGGATACAAATGGACTAGATATCCATTTACATTAATATTTTGGTTTTGAAACCCTTTATAGGATTAGAGATGACTAAATGTCTTATTAGGGCCCGTTTTTTGGACTATAAACCCAAAAATTCCAAAAAATATAGTAATGAACAAAAAATGACATTTCAAAAAAAAATACTGAAAAACAGGCAGAAACATAAAAACCGATCAAATGCGAAAAACGGCCCCCAAACATATAAACAACGAAATAACAGTAAAGAACAAAACAAAAAATTTCAGAAAATAACAACAGAAGAAAAGAGCCTTTAACAAAAAGAAGGCTGAAAACGGTGAACAAGTAAAGACCAGTGAAAATTTGGAGGAAAATAAAGATTAAGATATAAACGTCAATTTTGGATTTGCTATATTCCTTTTTCTGTTCTGTAACATCCCATGTTTTCAAGGTTAGTTGAAAGACTATTTGACAATTGGGTCAAGTCAAAAGAGGGGTTAAATTTGCAACTTGTTCTGATTTCAGGGGTCATTTTGCAATCTGGCCAAATCGACGGACTTGTTTAGGAGGTGTTGTAAATGTAGGACTCAAAAATGAACCCAACCCACTATTTCCTTCCACCGTGCATGCATGTGAGACGTGTTACATAGGGGATATGGTTTATGTCTTTTAATATTTAAATGTGGACCCCATCTTCTCAACCCACTTAAAAAGCTTTTCTTTTAATCCATTTCAAAGCCACCAAACCAGAGAAGGTTTAATCTAATTTGGTCGTGAGTTGCTTAGGAAATTTAGTGGTTCGACTTCGTCGGTTGATTTCCTCTTATTCGGTTGTCGGAATTCAGTGAAACTTCTTCCAGGTAATTTTATGCGACTTGTTCTACATATCTATCCGTTCAGAATTTTCTATTTCGTCCGAATTTGGTGGTTTTGTGATAGCTATTTCGTATACTATATAGTTGTACTAGTTTCTTTTGGGTGCTGCCGAATTATTTTACGATTATTGCGAACTACTGGGATTTTCTTGTATGTACCCGACTGCGGATTATGTCAACCTATGGGCACGTAGCCATTGAGGGTAGGATGACATGTGGACACGGTTGTGATCCGTGTGAGACCGGTGAGGTGGGCGACACTAGTCATGAGACCTGTGGGAGTAGAGTGCTTCACTTGCTAGCCATTGGTGCTCATACCTCCAGTTCGAGGCTTAGGGACGTACTCCTGACCGCTCGTCTGGGAGGTGACATTGATTGGGAATCCCTCTGCTTTGTGGCGATATGACTCTTGGTTGTTCCACTTCCGTGTTTGATAAGATAATGATTTGAATGAGAAAATGGGTTTCGAGATTGAATGAGAATATTGGTTTTGAGATATGAACGTAACTGATTTTGAAAGATCGCATTAGATGCATGACAGGGTACCGAAGAGAATGAGGTTCAGGTCCTTCCATGGGTATTGGGGGACGGCTCTCTTATTCGAACTCGGCGATCAAAAACTTATTTAGATACTTAAGGTATATATGTATCATGAGGTAAACTCTTCAATGATTGCGGAGTCCTTTAGTGGGAGAGGGGCTTACCGGCTAGGGGTAAGTCTCTTTCTCGAGGAGACGTAGTGCATTAGCTAGTGTCATAAATGGGCTGGTACTATCTAACGCACTCTAGGTTCTCCTGAGGAACTCTCCTCTTATTGGGAGCGCACCATGGGTGGGCAGCTAATCACTGCTATTGCTTGCTAGATGAAGGAAAATGGTTTTGTATATAGTATATACGGTAACTGGTTTGATAACTCGCTTTGTCATGATGTTTACAACTTATTAAAGGAACTTTTGAAAACGTGATGGGTTTTGGATTGGTCTTCTACCAGAATAACTCGTGTCGGTGAGTATTCTGACCCCCTACCAGTTGTTAGTGTGCAGGTTCTTGGTTGTAGCCTCGAGGCAGAGTGTGTATTCCAGCCGGTGATCTTGTCTGACGAGGCTAGTGGAGTTATGTCGTTTTATATGATTTTTCGTTATTTTCAAGTTATGTATTTATCGCAGAAACCAAACTCTAATATGTATATACGTAAAACTTAGAGTTGTTTATAAGTTGTATCGGTGTTGTATGAGGCGTTTGTATGTTTGTGGTTCGGGTTTCGACCCGAACTGAGTTGAGTTTGTTTAGCTTCCGCTCAATAGTTTAACTATTTGTGTATGCGAATGTATGGTTTGCATGACAGGTTTTACAGGTGCGACCGGTTCGATTTACAGAGGAGACTCTGCCGGATTTTTTTAGTCTCGTCTGTGAATTGCCGGGGCGTGGTCGTGTCTATTTTGGTCTCGGGGCGTCACAGTTCTACCTTTTGTGGTTCATTTTCGCCACTATAAAATTGTTGTGGTTTTTTCCGTTATTTTAAATTCTTTTGGACCAAACAACCACCGCCAATCATCGTGTAATATATAAAAGTACACAAACGTTTTTTTAGTGTTTAGTGCAAAAGCCAACAATTTCCTCGGTACGAAGGACTCTTTTGTTGGACTATCTTTTGCATTAAAATGATGACAACTGCAAGAGTTTTAGTGTAAGGTAAACATTGACAGAATGCAAAATTGTTTTGCCTCAACTCCATAATAACAATTGGAGCGTAAACAAAGACATAATAACAAAGTCCTCAACAAAAATAGCTAGTGAAATTTTTATGCGAACAACATATGAAATCGAACGGGGACGAGCAGAGATAGAAAGAGACTAATAATCTTGAGTATATCATCTCATGCTTTTCATACAGCCTTAGCTATTCCATATGCTGCAGCAGAAGCAATAGCCCCTATCAATGTCGTCTCGAAAGCACTTCTGAAAGGTTTGTTGCCTGTAAAATGACCCTTCACATATCCAAAGAAAAGCAATGCCAATAATGTGACCCCCACAGAGGTTGACATTGCATTTTTGGCTTTCGAAATGAACACATAAGGTAGTAGAGGAACCAATCCTCCAATTATATATGCTACCGCGATCGTGAATGCACTCTTCAATGCTCTTCTTGGGTCAGGCTTCTCCAGTCCTAGCTCAAACCTATATGTCAATTCCAAAAGTTTAGCAAAACCAAGTATTTTTTTCTATCACAATAGTTTTTAAATTAGATTCAGACCCAACACTTAGTAGATCGTGTTTATTTTCGAAAAGAATAAAAAAAACGTGTCTAGAATGCAAATTTAATTCGAAAATTAGGAAAACAAACACTATATTACGGCCATTTGAATAAACTACGTACCGCTTTTGAATGACTTCAAGTCTTGATGCCTAAAAATTAGCCTTGGTTTTTATTCATAGTTAAAATCATACTAAGTTTATAGATATATTTAGATTTTTAACTTACTTCATCATAAAATCTAGCCATGCCTGTGGCTTCTTTCGTAATGCGTTTACAACAGGCGCATATTCATGAGGTTCCAATTCATATTGCGCTAAAATCTCTTCAATTTCAGCGGCCTCTGTCACAACAAACAATCAAACTTCTTTACATATTAATCAATTGAAAACTTCAAATTCTTTATATAAACGATTGCGAAATTTTTAGGAAACCAAATATGTCTCTTAGAATTTCCACATTCATATATAGCAAAAACAGAACCCACATATAGATAACTTTTTTTTCTCTTAATATTTTGAGAAGGAAAAGATAAAGAGGAATAAGAAAAGGAGAGTGTAAGTAAGGGAACCTGTATCAGGAACATTGATGATCTCCTCTTGTTCTCTTTTTAGTTCCCTATTGTAGTGATCAGCTTCACTTTTCGCAGCAAGATATCTGTATTCAAAAATTTAATCCGAATTTTCACATTCAAGTAAAACCAAATTTATGTTTGTTTTGCTAATGAGATGGGTTGCACAACCAACTCATTGAAAATAAACCATGTATAAAAGTTATGAGGTTATAGAGCTTCTAGAATGCTTTAGATTTTTCAAACAATAAATTTTTATCAATAGGTAACTTTAGTTACAAATTATAAGAATTCTAAGTTTTAAATCAACAATTAACCAGTATAGTTTTAAATCAACAATTATGAGAATTTTTATCAATAAGTAATTATGTTGAAAATATCTTGAATATGGGACGGTATCTAACTAGAAAAACGACCAAAGAAACCGCTTTATAGGCTATGGTTTTCCATTTCCCATTGTGGCGCAAGCCGCGCAACCACTTACTTATGTTTGCTTTAGTCTTTTAAATGGTGGTTATCATGGCAAAGGTGGTTTTGGTTTTAGGGTTTCAAAAGAGAGACGAAGCAGCGTGTTAGTCTTTTACTGCCTTACATGTTCTAAAATCCTTGAGAAATCTTTGTAATCTTGTTCTAGACACATGGTCAAAATTGTTAGCGTGGGTATGTCTCACCAATCGTAAATCTCTTGTACTACGTGTGATTGTTTATTTCTATTATTGTTTTTTTCTCTTTTACTTGTTTTTCATCGTAACATACCCCGATAGTGTACCCTTCTATAATAACAACTGCATAGTTTGTGCATTTGAACCTTTAAGAATGTAGTTTAGCCGGAAGATTTATCCGTATGTTCTTCAATATATACTGTGAAAAGGTTAAACCTTTGATTGTTTAATTCACTCGAGTATGACCGAGTGTAGGTGAAGGTGATGACCTTCTCGGTTGATGACCGAGAGGAAGATTGAAGGAGTTGATAGTCTCGGCTATAACCGAGTGAGTGTGTAACAACTCTCGGTGAGGCCGAGAGTGATGAAGCTCGAGTATAACCGAGAGAGAGAGAGATGAGCTGAGCTCTCGGTTATAACAGAGGGTTGATGATGACTATCTCGGTTGAAGCCGAGAGATGAAGATCGGTGAGCTTGTTGTTGTTGTGTGAGAGGGAGATAGAGAGATAGGTAAATACCTTGTTTATTAACACTACAACTTGAATATTACATTATGATTGAACCCCTATATATAGGTTTACATGATGAAGAGTTTAAACTTATCAAAACTTATCTAAACTAATCCTAAACTAATCTAAACTATAATCCTAATACCTAAGGAATCCTAGTTGTAGTAGGATTCCTATTTGGACCAAGTCCACTCGGTTTGGCCGAGTGGAGTGGACCTTCCAACATATACTCTTCTGTGCTTATTTTATCTTTGCTATTTATCAATGCCATTATGGTCTACTCATATCTCTATGATGTATTGTACAAAAAAAGTCACAACCTCAATCCTATTTCAAGAGCTATTTACTTCTCTTTTTTCTATAAAAGATTAATATGCTTATCAACAAAAAATGAAGAAAAGAAAAGAAAAGGAGAGTACCCGCCGAGACCCATGGAGATGGCACCAGCAGCAACCTCAGCTAGGCCAGCAGTGAGGATGATGGAAGAAGAAGCGTTTGCACCGGATAGACCAGCCGCGAGAGCGAATGGCACGGTTAGACCATCAGATACACCTATTATCACATCCCTCACAATCTCCCCAGCCGTGAAATGATTCTCAGTGTGATGTTTCAATAGCTTCTCATATGTTGCTACTTTTTGTGTTCCTGCCATTACTTACTTCTAGTGTGTGTGTGTGTGTGTGTGATAAAGAGAGAGAGAGAGAGAATGAAAAGTGAAATCAAGTTATTGTAACTGCTGAATTGGGTAGAAAAAGCAACTCAAGTAGTAGTAGTAGGTAGGTATTGTTACTCTGTTCTTCTTCCTCAGCACTTGGTCGTCTATGATTCAACAGAGGGAATACAGACAAAGAGGACATATCACTACAGGTTAATTATTAGAATCCATATATATATATATATATATATATATATATATATATATATATATATATATGTGTGTGTATTGGGTTGACAGTGGAGTAGTCAGTTGAGGGTAGGTCACCACTGGGCATCAGAGGCACCTTTATCTGTGATATGAGTTGACACTGCTCACCTATTGTAAGTCTACAGATCACATGTCTGTACAAGTAAAAAAAAATCCAAAATCCAGTAGTAATTAGAGCCCAAGAACAGATTTGTGAGGAAACTTCAAAATTTGATATCTTAAGATTTGAAGGTGAAATTGGAAAAACTAAATGAACAATGTTTGATATCTTTTGAATTTGGAAAGCATTAATATTGATATATACGAAAAATGTTTTTCTTTGTTTTTGTTGAGAAGGGAAAGATATTATCTAACAATATTTTCATTGGGGATGTCTTTTTAAGAGTACGAGATTTTGTTGCTAATAATATTATTAGGATTGCATATGCTCTTTCTTTCTTTTTTTGGAAAAGTATCCCCATGTATTTCAATGTGGCAAGAAAAATCAATTGAATGCAAATCTATTTAAACCCCGGTGGGAGGTCTGAATGTTAGAAAATCAATTTCTAATAGATGCGGAAGTTACATACCTTCAACCATTGTTGATTAAGTAGAAATTAGAACCGCAAGATAAAAGTCTAAAAGTCTTCTAACCCCAATCCTCTCCGTAAGTTGTTGTGTTATTGATGGAGAGACACAAACAGTAAAAATAGGAGGGATTAGGGACCTTCAGTTATTGTAACTACTCTCACTTCTTTTCCATCGAAGAAGGGGGGTAGTGAGTTGGTTATTGTAACCAACTTTATCTCTCAAATCTTTATTCCCAATACCCATGTACGTATAGATTTTCCGGCCGGCGACCATGAAAAACAAAAAAGTTAATTCTCAAAAGCTATCAACTAGTCAAAAAGAAGTGTTCTTCGTATCGAACTACCATTGGGGTTCTAGCTGCCCTTCAAGGTGGGAGATTAAGGAGTCCATTCGGTGTCCCAAGTAGAGGAGCAACAATTGGAGCTCTTGGTCTTCCAAAGCGATTGGAAAGGTTTGAGGGAAAACTAGCGATTAAGGTAATCATCAAATTAGTTTTACTTAGTTACTTAGTTAATCATTAGTTTATGCATGTGATCCTGGGAGACTAATGTTAGACATTAGATGTCTAAGATTCCGCTATAAACATTAGTAGGGACTAAAACCCAACAGTGGCTTCAGAGCCTCTTGCAAATAACTAATTTTTGCTAAGTTTCAGACTAATCCATGTTTGATTAGGTTGATAGTTATGTTTAAAAGTGTTTTAAACATCCAATTTGAATCTTTTGAATGTGATTCAATGGTTTTCAAATTGATAATCAAAGATTGATGATTGAAAGTGTTTCAAAAAGATCAATGTTGATTGATTTTGGCATTGAAAAGTGTTTTCAAAACTTTGATTTTCATTGATTTTTTTGAGAGAGAGAGAATTAAAAAAAAAATTGAAGGTCGCCGGCCGGAAATTTGGCCCGCCGGCGACCCCTCCCGGTGAAGATGATGATGTGTCGTGCTAAGATGATGTGGCAGAGAGAGAAAATGAGATGGAGGAGAGAGAGTAACGGAATGTTGAAGATAAGGGAAAAAGGGGGCCGTACGGGAATTATCGGTAAAGTAGGGGGCTAGGCAAGAAGCTGGTCACAAAGTTGGGGGCCATTTGGGAAATAACCCTAATTTTAATTTCAAGTTTATACGATCTGCGAATCGTTAGAGTCTTGTAATTAGAGTTTAGGATCTATGAGTCCATTGAAGAAGCTCGAGGATGAGATCCAAAGGCGAGTGGGAGAAATCAATGGAGGTTCAAAGATGGCGATCTAAGGTGAACCAAAAAGGCGAAACAAGAAGAAATCGAAGGAGATTAGATCTTCTAGGTTAGGGGCCATACTAGGATCCATGTCTGCTTAATTTACTTTCTCGCGCGCATTTACTTACTTATTTACGTTTTATGTCGTCGCTTTTAGTTAGGCTAAATAGTTCACTATAACAAACGCCTGACTAGCGTAAAAGTCCCCAAAAGTAATTTTGAGTAAATACCTACCCAGACTAAGACACCATTTTCGCCCTCGATCGAGTGAGGTGGGTCGTCCATAGAAGAGTACCTTCTCTATCTTGGGAAAATGCGGGTAGACTCATAGCAGGGGGTCTACACGTCTAAATGGTTTTACTCAACGAGATCAGCAAAAGAGTTTTGGATACTCGAGGCAAAAGGATATATTAGTCATTCATCAATGAAATCTATCAACCAAGAGTCATAAGGGTATGATAAGTGAAGTAGTTCACTCACCTGGATTGACGGAGTGGAGGGCAGGGCCATAGTCCGCTTTACTTCGAAAAGTCTGGGATCTTGGAATCATGTTATTCAATCGGGGACGATTTTATATTGAATAATGTGGGAAAATTGTATTTTTCCAAAAACGATAACGAGTTTAAAATTTTGCAAATTTTTTATGTAGTTTTAAAGATGACACATGAAAACGGGTTCAACATTGAATCACACCTAAGGGAGGTGATGATCAACTTCCTAGAATGGAAGAATGAATCCGAGAATGGTTCTAAGATTCAAAAGGAAAGCGTACTAGAATACCCAATCCCAATGTTGACTCATACCGGATAAGGTCAAAAGCCTTTTGCAAGCAATCGTATAACATTCTCTTTGAAAGAGTAATGGATGGTAACACGACCATTGAGACAAACAAAAGAAGTAGTTCCTACAGAAGTCAGAAATGGAGAGGTAACAAGGCAATCTGAAAGTCATCCTAATGGAGGACAACATAATTCATCTATCACCCAATTCAATGTCGATTGGACAAAGATAGATAAGACCTTAGATGAGTCACTCAGATTGTTATGAAAAACTGAGCAGAACGCACAGGAACATCGAATCTAAAAAACAGTTCTTGAGATTCGATGGAATGAATCTAAGAAAGAGTTCTTGAGATTCAAAAGGGCAAAGGGTAAGTCAAGTGAGAAAAACATTTGATCGAAGAAAAGGCAAGAAGTTGTCGAGTACAGGATCAAGAGTATTCCTCATTACTGTGAATGTTTCCAAATAATGGCTAGACCATTTAAGAGGAAACTACCATTAGCACATGGAGGACTAAAGGAATGAAATTATGAATTCTGGTTCCAATATCCTTGTTAACAAAGTTAAAAACAAGTATCGTAAAATTCCTTCATCAAGTGTTTTAAGACCAGATGAGCGGCTCAGTGGGAGCTTAAAGGAATTACATACTTGACTAAAAGAAGTAAAGATCCAAGAGGGAGCAGAAGCAGTAATGTTAGGGATGCTGAAAGGGATCGAAGTCTTCTTTTAGACACTGATCTAGCTTAAAACTTAATAATGATTATTTCGTTCTTCTAGAAACCAGTGGTAAAATTAACTGAAGGTTAACATTGATAATGGCTGATATCAAGAGATTCAAACTCATTAACTTCAGCATTGTCGATTAAGTCTTAAGGACTAATTGACAAAGTCACCCTTTTTCAAAAGGCATAGAGACTAGTAATCTATTGGGACTCATACGGTGTTATCCAGACCTATAAGTTTACTTGCAGAAGCTAACAAGAGAAACTTCAATACATACTCTGACAACTTCATGAAGTATGGAAACGTACAAATCATTAAGTATAAGTCGGAAGGTTTGAAATGTTCAAACAAAGTACACACCGAAGTAAAAAATCACTTTGGCAAGATAGTTCAAGCCATCCAATGAGATTTGGAGTGGTGAAAACTTGAGTCAAACACTTGATAACCATCAAAGGAGTTGAGAAACCGTTTCCCAACTCGCTCCATGGAACACATCCGAGAGATTGTGAATCTAGTAAGAGTAATCGAACACTACTATGCATGATTCGATCAATGATGGATTTAAGTCAGTCTTCCGGATATTTTGGGGTACATTCTAGAAACGATTGTTTTCGCACTTAACCTACTCCGTCTAAAAGCTAAGCCTGTGTAACAGTGTTTTACAAGGATACAAAAATTAGCTAAAAATCTGACGCAATTTCTTTTGAAGAAATTTGGGCTTTTTCCACAAACGATCAAGAGAACAAAGTGTTTGTTGCTCATGATAGTATTCTTATAGTAATTAGCGTAACCAGTGTTTTGGGAGAAAAGTACTAATTATTACAAGAATAAGTGGGAGAAAAGTACAAGTCGATTTAATTCGACCATGAGAAAAGTCATGAGAAGTCATGAGGAACAATCATGTAAATTGTACAGGCCGATTAAGTTCGACCAAGAGCAACAAAACTATTAAAGATGTTTAACCGCGGTTCCTCAGAAAAGGAAGAAGTAAAGATGAGATCTTAAACCCTACCACACAAAAGCGAATGTGATTCGCAGGAGAACTCTCAAGTAGTTGAAAGTGTCTCAAAAGGAAAAATCTCAAGTAATTGAGAATATTCCAAATTGTTGTTTAAAAGCCCTTAGGGTCAAAAGTAATCTCAAAGACTCAGAAGATTAAATTCTTTATGAAGAGATAGAAGACCTGCACAGAGACGGATACTGACTCTAGCTTTTGGCATCAAGTCAAAACAATATAGAATCCATATCTCATCAAGACATGTTGTTTGATAATTTAAGTCAACGGAAGACCTAAATTAGTTTTCCATAGTAGAAAACTGAGAAGGATGGAAACATTCATGTTTCCCGAAACTAGACAAGATGAATGAGATTCTTCTAGTCCGGTTGTGTCCATAAGCATGCTTCACAAATCCATCAACGGATTAAAGCACGCAAGAGTTGGAATTTTCGATTCATAGAGGTAATCAAAGTAGTTTGATTCCTGAGGAATGAAGAAATTCTTGAATCACGAGATTTCAAGAAGGTAAGTGGGAGTAACAAGCTTTCCAGGTCTGTATGCAGAGTACATACAAGAGATTGAGTACGACATAAAAATGTTGCAAAATAGTTACGAACTGACTCAATAAAGGACCACACACAAAAGGACAAAATGTCATTTTGGACATCTAAGATTTGTAAGCATAGATCGAAAAGATGATAGGATTGAAAGAACTTAATACGCTAAAATTCTTGAAATCCAAAATTCGAAAATCTAAGACTCGGAAAGGTCTGTAAGAAATTCGACCCAAAAACTCATGAAGAGAGCGTTGCAAGACTCGGAGTGTAAAAGACACCGATGAGCAAGTAAGCATGAGAGAGACATTTACGTACAAAACATAGAGTCGGTCATGTAGGACATGATTAGCATTTAGACATCCAAACTCGGATTGGAAAATCCGAAACACTACTTATAGCATCCTAGAAGGCTGTAGGATGAAGTAGTACAAAAGTTGAACATGTCATCGTTGCAAACTTCTAGACATGGAAGAAAAGTAGGCTGAAAGTGTTTCAAGCCGGGAACTGTTGCGAATTCTACAAAAGAATTAAGCCTTAATACTAGTAAAGGGTTACTAGCAATTATCAAGGTTGAAGAAAGCAATCTTCAAATTAATTGATATTTAGCAAAGTTTAATACGGACTACATCCGTAGTCAAACTGAATTGTCACCTAAGATCATGTATGAGAGTCATACACAAGTCTAAAGCATGAGGTATATGTTGAATAAACCTTGACAAGTAAATTGAGCGGGTAAAAGGAGTTTTACGGAAGAGGCTCAAATTTACAAACTCTCGTTATCGGAAACCGTCTTCTAAATTTGGTTTAGTATTTAAACGACAGCCCACAGATAATAAAACATTCTGAATAGGTTGTCAGATACGTGATCTGATGAATGAAACCCTATTAAGTGAACTTGGAATATTTATTATCATCTCCCTAGTCCAGGTCGTTGCATGGACTACAACAACTAAGGAAGACTAGCACGGGAAGTCGATGAGATAGCACAGTTTCATGGGCTATAGAATAAGAGTATTCAATTCGACTACGTCGGTGTGTGTAAGGTTTATGCACTGGATAACCCTCAAATGAGAAGTACATCACTCGTGATGAACGTCAAACTCTTCTCATTAAGACAAGATTGGAGAGATTCCTCAAAACATGAGTGTTCCACTCATCTTATGTAAGGAATGTCTGGTTTTGGTTCCGTTAAACGTCGCGCCGTAAAAAGAGGTTATAAAGGCGGATACTGGGGAGGACAGGATAGACATGAAGTTCAGTGGGAGTACAAGAATGGATTGTGTCATCCTAATCACATTAGGTAGCAACTGAAAAATGTGTGGTCACGCTCAAATGAATTAAAAGTTAATCGTTTGTATTCGATGAGATAGCACAGTTTCATGGGCTATAGAATAAGAGTATTCAATTCGACTACGTCGGTGTGTGAAAGGTTTATGCACTAGATAACTCTCAAATGAGAAGTACATCACTCATGATGAACATCAAACTCTTCTCATTAAACAAGATTGGAGAGATTCCTCAAAACATGAGTGTTCCACTCATCTTATGTAAGGAATGTCTGGTTTTGGTTCCGTTAAACGCCGCGCCGTAAAAAGAGGTTATAAAGGCGGATACTGGGGAGGACATGATAGACATGAAGTTCAGTGGGAGTACAAGAATGGATTGTGTCATCCTAATCACATTAGGTACAAAGTGTCTCAAGGCCACTTGATGAGTAGCAACTGAAAAATGTGTGGTCACGCTCAAATGGATTAAAAGTTAATCGTTTGTATTTGACAGTTGTGCTCGGATATCAAGAAAGTCTGAATGACGTGACGTATCAGATGAGATACAAATTGACACGGGAATCGAGCATTGCACTTTTTCTAAGTACAAGTGGGAGATTGAAGGTGATGTCCTTCAACCAAGATTGCAATACGAGCAATTTGTCAGCTAGGACAATTGATGAAGAAGATCATCAAGTCCGATTGATTTAGGGGTCGTTGTGTTTAGCTAGAAACCAACTACGATCGTCGAATTACGAAGTGATTCGCGGCTAACTTCGATCGGATCCTACAACGGGTTACACATAAGAATGGCTATTTAATCGGATGATATGACTAGTAGGAGTGAGATATTTATAATGGGAGTGTCCCATAAATATATCTCATAGGCCTAAAACAAGTTTAGGCAAAGATAGCAAAAAGGCCCGAAAAAGGGGTTTTGGGCCTAGAGGCAAAAAGCGACATTTTGGGCTTGGACTGGGCTGAATTTTGGAGGGTCGGTTCCTATGATAAGGAACATTAAATATGCCAATTTGGGCTGGGTTTGGACGTCACCTCCTCAAAGAATTGAGAAAATATCAACTAGTTGCTATTTTCGACAATTTCCTTAATCTTATTGTAAAGGGTCTTTTAGGAAACCAAATTAGAGGTAGACTCTTGTTAGGGTTCTATATAAAGACTATTAGGACAGAGAATAAGGTGTGGAATTTCTCATATACCTTTCTTACTCTGCCACATCAAGTAGAGAGGAGAAAGTGAGCTAAATCCAAAAAGCTATCAACCAGTCAAGAAGAAGTGTTCTTCGTATCAAACAACCATTGGGGTTCTAGCTGACCTTCAAGGTGGGAGATTAAGGAGTCCATTCAGTGTCCCAAGTAGAGGAGCAACAATTGGAGCTGTTGGTCTTCTAAAGCGATTGGAAAGGTTCTAGGGAAAACTAGCGATTAAGGTAATCATCAAACTAGTTTTACTTAATTACTTAGTTAATCATTAGTTTATGCGTGTGATCCTGGGAGACTAATGTTAGACAAGAGATGTCTGAGATTTCGCTATAAATATTAGCAACAGCTAGAGGGGGCGCGTTTAGCAGAAGTTGGAAACGCCTTTGGAACGTCTCGAAAGGATTACCACGGTCTAGCCCAAGTGGAAGTGCTAATCCAAAACCAATACTAGGTCAACCGAATTCCCCTGAGTCATGTTAGGGGGAGTTGCCTATTCATTCACGGCTCTTCACAATGTGAGATACTGTTCATGTACTTCACTAAACACGCTTGGATGAAATTACAGTATACTAATTACGGCGATGAGAATTTGGTGGAGTGGTAAACATACACATCTTTCAACTGAGAAAATAAAGGTCTGAGTCTTAATACCCGTTCCAAATAAACTAACTAGGAGACATGATACATTGATCAAGTAAGTTCATACATGTATAAAATCCGAGGATCTTACAATGTTAATTTTCATGTGTTTGTGGTGTTTTAAAGAATGTGTCTTGTTTCATTTTTAGCTATGATATGAAGAGATGATGCTAGGTAGTTTCCTTGAATTAGTCAATACACCAATTTTCTGTTACATAATTGTTTGGAGCATGTGAAGATTAATTCTTTATTCTAAATCAACTGTTGACCCGCTTGTTCATATAATTTCTTATTATATTTCATATTATAAGCTATATGTGATGAACAAATGGCTATAAATTGATAGCGATAGATGAGAAGCCTTCATTTAAAAAATTAACCAAGTATATTTTTTAGGGTTGGCATGTTCTCTTATTATATATAATTTCGTGCTTTCTATTCAATGAATTATGTTGTAAAATTACTTGAGATAGGAGTTATACATATGAGACATATTATTTGAGTGTGGAGCAAATGGAGAGAGGATATGTTCAAGTAAGGGAGGATCCAGGATTTAAAGTGAAGGTGAGCTAGCTTAAAAAATAAGGGCCTAACATGCCAACAAGAATTTGATTTTGAAAAAAATAAACACAAAGGGTCAAACATGAAACTGGGGTGAAAATTAAGTGGCGAATGCAAAATTGTAGAGAAAGAAAGCGTCTCAAAAATGAGATAATAGAAAAAAAAACGGATTTATACCCAGATTTGGAATGAGAACAAGCAAGGAATTGGCCAATTTGGCAGAGGTGTTTTAGTGAGATTGGCCTTTCTAACTACTTGATATCATTTGGAATCCGTGGCTGCAGCCAGATATAGCCTATGCCTGGCTCCGCCGTTGCGTTCAAGTGAGACGTCGTCACATTAGGCGGAGGGCTGGAGGAAGGAAGAAATAAAGGAATGAATAGAATTTTTATATTTATATTTCTGATCTAAGACCTAGAAGGCGAAAACCAATACTCCCTCCGTCCCATATTGAATGACCTAATTTCTATTTTGGGTTGTCCCATTTTAGTGTCTTGTTTCTAAAAATAAAGAAAATAACTTTTTGCTCTTTCCAACAATACCCATTACTATAAATTTAATGACAACTTTACTCAAAAGTAAATTCAACTTTTTCATTGTAAATTACAAAAGTTAATGAGGTTACAATTGGAAAAACCATGTTATTTTTTAAAGTCAAACTCCAATTAATGATGTTATCTTAAAAAGTTGGGTTTTCAAAATAGGTCATTCTTTTTGAGACTGAGGGAGTATCAATTACTGATGTAGTCGCAAGGGAAATATAAAGTCGATAAAAGTAAACGAAGAACGGTAAATAATGCTAAAGAACTGTAAATAACTGAATAAACTATAAACTTTGATTGAGTTTTCTCTTCAATCTGAAAATATAAAGATAGACTGGACATCCTTTTATAAGATATTAAACTTTCCTATATAGACTCAAACTGGACTTTCCTAAATAATAGAAATATTGAAATAATAAAACTTCCTAAACCTCGATTCATTATGAATCCTTCTAAACTAGGACTCTTCCTAAACTACTAGAATAGCCGACTAGGCCATGGGTGCGCGGACACGCGGGCCTGGCCAGGATGCTCCTGCATCAGCACCCCTTTCCCCAGAAGGTTCGTCCCGAGCCGATTCGATGAAGAAAACAAGTTGATGCACCCGCATACGATGAACTCTGTCATGGCGATCCGTAATTCCCACTTCCAACTAATTTTGCAAAGAATGTGAAGGATACTAATTTGCAAGAAATCGCCAACTTCGTTCCCAATCTCATATGCCACTGATTCTCGCAAAATTAACATTAGAAAGTCAAGAACATTCATCTCACCATCTTCCCAAAATTCGTCATTAAGATCCAAAATATAAAAGTAACCAACTTCAATTATGATTTCGAGGTGGAAACGTGTAGTATTGATATGAAACCCAAAATCTACCTTCCCACGTTCATCTTCATGAAGTCTATAGCATATAATTCTATCATAATATGGCAACTAATGAAATCCCCGAGTTAACATATCATGTTGTCGACGAACTAAAGTTGACAAATCCGTGTATGGAAGCTTAGGGTCGATTTTGTATTCACTAAGAATTCGTCGTAACCAAAGTATGATTCTACTACCGAAGTGTGATTCGTCGTTAATAATCCCTCGCCAGATATCCTTTGCTAAAGAAATCTCCTTTTGGGCTTCTTTCAGTCTTGTTACAAAATCTTCCAAACTAGGTATCTCAACACCACTTGAGTGGTTTCGGGGGAAATCAACTCGTTTATCTTCCTTGTACACATTAAAGAAATCCCCTATAATGTCGTAACCAATATGTTGCTCGCCTGTAATATGAAACTCTGCCATATCAGATGCGACAAGGAAGGAATCACATATCACACACAAGGCCATCATCTTCTCTTGTTTAAGCAAAGGCTTGTCATCATGTGGTTGGGTCAAGTTAGTCTTCTCAATATTCAACAGCTGTATTATTCTCATGACTGCCTCAACCTTGTCAACCTTGCCAGTTTCACCAGATCTTTGATCTTGTACAAAATCAAGCACTGAATGCTCAACCAACACAAAAGAATCATTGAATTTCTTCGTGTAGTCTCTGGCGCGTTGTATCAAAGCTTCCAAATCAGTCCCCAACATTGAACCAATTGATTCACCAAAAGCCTTCCGGTGCCATTGAATGAGCTTCTCAGCAGCTTCCAGAAAACGTGTGTTATCAATTCCCGTTGTGGCAAAGTTAAGACGAGTTAGCCCATACTTCTGCTCCAGAAGAGCCTTCATCAGATGTTCCGACTCTACGATCTGTTGCTTCTTCTCTTTTGCCGCTTCGGGCGAAGAAACAATTGTTTGCCGAGCCATCTCCATGAATTCTTGTTGAGTAATTCGTCCAGCTTCACATCTAACAACAAAAGAAGAACCTCGTGAAGAAGAGGCAGGAGTTTCTTCAATTCTCCAAGTTTCACTATCGTTAGTACTACTCTTCAATGCACGAGAACAATTAAGAATTGGTTTAAGAGTAGTTCTATGATAGGAATTATTATAAGTAAGAGGATTTAAGAAGTGATTGATGTTGTCAGCCTTGTCGTACAGAGGTACAGAAGCAAAGAGATCAGCAATGGGAGAAGTTCCCTCCAGCCATGAGTTCGGTGAGGTTGCCAGACTTTTGATCCGAATCGACAAAGTTCAAAATTGTCTTGAGACCAGGCGCAGGTACATCAATTGTCATAGTGGTGAAGACCCTCGAGATTGTATCCACTTTGTCCTTGGTAGTGATGTTTTTGTTTTTCAACTGAGTCTTAACATCAGCCAAAAGAATTGACCTTTCTTAGGTACTGCTGAAGTAATTGTGTAAATACCTTCATCTTCAACTTCGCCGTATGCTTCTTTTTCTTCAATTTTAACTTCGTCGTGGGCATCTTCTTTAACTTCTTCATACTCTTCTTTTCCCTTTTCCTGATTGGACCATGTAATAGACGATGTTGGACATAATTGATTCGGAAAAATTTTATGATTGGAAACAACTAAATCTTCTCCCGGGACTATATACGGAACAAGTAAATCGTCGGAGCTTGTGTTATCCAATTGGATCTCTTCTTCTTTATCCGTCTCATCGAAATTTTCTTCCTCCATTATTGAAAACCTATGATTTTTTTTATCAGGAACCTCTCCTTCAATAATATTGACCATGGTAGTCGAAGGAATTTCGGATAATAATTTGGTCGATTGGATTTGAGATTCCATATAAGATAGGTATTCATGTAAAGGGGGCAAAGCGTAACGAAAAATACTTTTCACTTTATTCCAATCATCTACGATCTATTTTCCTTCATTAATGAGTCTATATTGCATTGTATTGAAATCTTCATATAGATTTTTTGAGACATATGTTGCTCAACCAAAAAAACCTTATCATTGTCGTGAACTTCTTGATTTCGGGATCAATCTTCCATGAGTTGAATCCAGAAATTTATATGGAATTGACCGTGGAAGAGTGGATTTTAGAAACTTGATGAATTTTTCTTTCATCTTTCCGATCAATATAAAATTGAGTTGTATCTCTAATGGGATCTCAACATAAACGTGGAAAATTTTTCCAACATTCAAGAGGAGATGTATCCATAGATATATATATATATATATATATATTTTTTTTTTTTTTTTGAGAAATAAAAAATCCAGAATTTTGATGGCTCTGAATACCACTTGATGTAGTCGCAGCGGAAATATAAAGACGATAAATAAAGTAAACGAAGAACGGTAAATAATGCTAAAGAACTGTAAATAACTGAATAAACTATAAACTTTGATTGAGTTTTCTCTTCAATCTGAAAATATAAAGATAGACTGAACATCCTTTTATAGGATATTAAACTTTCCTAGATAGACTCAAACTAGACTTTCCTAAATAATAGAGATATTGAAATAATGAAACTTCCTAAACCTAGATTCATTATGAATCCTTCTAAACTAGGACTCTTCCTAAATTACTAGAATGGCCGACTAGGCCATGGGCGCGCGGACACGCGGGCCCGGCCCGGATGCTCCTGCATCAATTACTTTAAGAAATAGATTGGATTTAAGGTTCGAACTTAATGTAAAATAAGTAAAAGGTTTACTTCTTTTCAATTTTTGTCTCGTACAAATACACAAATGTATCACCAATGTGTTCATTGTTTAATGAATATGTAGATATTTATAGGGATGAGTTTGTTTTGTACGCAACATAAACCAAATTGCGTTCAACCTTAAAATGTATAGAGTTATTTACGTTTTGTTTAATGTAATAAAGTAATGATGTCATGCAAAAATGATTTTTTTAGTGAATCTCAAAAAATAGAATATACAAAAATAATTTTTTTTACAATAGTATATACAAAAATAATTTGTCTGACACATTTCAGAACTTGTATTCTTTTGAACTTTTGGCCTATTTTGTGTTGATAATGAACTTATTGTGCTACTAGAGTCCATATTTTAGACCTTCCAGTAACACTTTTTTTAATTAAATAGACTTCAGATAGTAAAAGCTTCTTATCTCGGTTGCCCCAAATTATTAGGAACTACATTAAATATAAATATATAGAACCAAATGAAAAAAAAAATTAATTAAACCAGAAAAGTAGCCTTTAATAGAAAAATGACTTGACTTTAATACTACCAACTCTTTGGTGTCTTATATAATACTACATAATTCAGCAGTCCAAGTCGCCGGAACAATTGTAACAAAAAAAATCCCCGAACAAAGCATCAAGAAAGTAAAGAGAGGTTGATTTATTGGAGAAGATCCAACTAATAGATATATACAAGAGTGAGGGAGGAATCGATCGATGTTAGGAGTAGTGGAATACATGATAGCGAGAAGTTCAAAGTTAGAGTGTTATATCGGCAATAGGAATATGAGAAGAAAAGAAAGAAAATATAGTAAAGATGAAACTATTTTCGTGCTATCAAATACAAAAAAAAGATTTAAAAGATAGTGGTGAGAGAATAATGCTTTTAGATATGCAACCAGGTTGTTCAAATAATTACTTTATACAGAAGTTCAACAAAAAAAATTACTTTATGCAGACTTTTCATCTATCACTATTTAACACCAAGACAATTTTTTGTATCTTATGTGCACTAACTCTGAATCTTTTTTTTGTTAAAGACTAACTCTAAATCAAGAGGGTGGAAACGAGTTTTTTTGTTATATACATGGAAACAAGTCTTTTATATATATATATATATAACCAGTTTGTTCAAAAAATTACCTTATGCAGATTTTCATCTATCACAGTATCACTATTTGGCACCATGTATCATTTTAGATACACTCCAATAAGAAAAACATTTTATCTTAGGTGTACTAACTCTAAATCGAGGGAATAGATGCTAGAGTTACAAAGGATTTTGACAAAAAAGAAAGTTCCCAGCTGATGTGGCGATTGTGATATTCATCTTTCAACGGTCTAGATTTGGTCAAACTTTCAAACCACAACCGCCACATCAGCTGGGAACTATTTTTTGTCAACTTTTGTAACTTTAGCATTTTCCTTTTTTTATGGCCAGCGCTTTGGGGAAAGCTAAAAAGTTTCCGGGGTGTGAAGACTTGGTCAAAAATTGGTCAATTTTGTTTGACAATTTTATTTAGGGGAAAGCAAAATACTTCTCCACCTCACCTCACCTCTATCTTCTCCGATTAGGTCGCCGGCCGGAAAATTTTCCGGCCGGCGACCATTAAAAAAAAAAAATTTCACTCTCTCTCTCTCTCTAGAAACTCCGGCGAAGGGGGTTTCCCTTCGCCGGAGTTCCGGTCTGTTCTTCAACAGACCGGAAGTGGTCTGTTGAAGAACAGACCGGGACTCCGGCGAAGGGAAACCCCTTCGCCGGAGTTTCTAGAGAGAGGGAGAGAGTGAAATTTTTTTTTTTTTTTTTTAATGGTCGCCGGCCGGAAAATTTTCCAGCCTGCGACCAAATCGGAGAAGACAAAGAGGTGAGGTGGAGAGAGAGTGAGGTGGAGATAGAGTGAGGTGAGGTGGAGAGAGAGTGAGGTGGAGATAGAGTGAGGTGAGGTGGAGAGAGAGTGAGGTGAGGTGGAGATAGATTGAGGTGAGGTGGAGTGTTTTTTTTTATTTCCCCTTAAAATTTATTTACCCGGAAAATCGCTAAAATTTTACATATTCTCTTTAAAATTTCACACCCCGGAAACTATTTAGCTTTCCCCAAAGCGCTGGCCTTTTTTATATATATAAAACCAGTTTGTTCAAAAAATTACTTTATCGAGACTTTTCATCTATCACTACTTGATACCATGTATTATTTTAAGTAGACTCCGATAAGAAAAACTTTATATTTTAGTTGTACAAACTCTAAATCAAGAGGGTGGAAACCAGTTTTTTTTTCATACTCCATATAACACCAGTTTGTTCAAATAATTACTTTTATATAGAATTTTTATATATCACTATTAAGCATGATGTATCATTTCAAGTAGACTCCAACAAGAAGAGGCATCCTTTCAACAACAAAAAAAACAATAACAAGCATCTTATCTTAGGTGTGCTAAATAGTTAGAAATGACATTAAAATAGATAATATATATATATATGTATATATAGAACCAAATGAAAATAAAAATTAATTAAAAAATTAAAGTCGCCTTTAATAAAAAATGACTCCACTTTATGACTACCAAGTCATTGTATCTTGTGATACTATAAAATGGTGTCAAGCCCCTCAAGACAAACCATCAACAAAGTAAAGAAAGAGAGAGAGGTTGATTAATTGGAGAAGATTGAACTAATAGAAATATACAAGAGTGAGGGAGGAATTGATCCATCCGAGAAGGCGATGTTGGGAGTAGTAAAACACATGTTAGCGGTGGACTTCAAACCGGAGATAACTCAAGAGAAGATCGATGAACTTGTAGATAAATACGCTCATCTTAAAGATGTCATCCCTACCATCGAAGAGTTTGTTTGGTATGTCAATCCACCTTTTTGTTTCTCTCTAGCAGTGTCCAATATTTCACACTCTATACATATATATATATATATATATATATATATATATATATATATATATATACATATATATATATTCATTCCTTAATTTTCTAAAATAACATATTATGTATATTGTTGGTTAAAAATACACAGGGGGAAGGATTTGAGTGGAAAGATGAACCAAGGTTATACCTATGTGTTCACCACTACCTTTGCTAGCATGTGTGAATTGGAAGCCTATCTCGAAAATCCATATCATATTGCATTTACCAAGGAGTTGCGCCCTACCACTCAGAGCTTACTCCGAATGGATTACAACCCCACTGTTGTTTAATCTCGTCAGCCTCGTTGTCTTCGTCATTTGTTGTGGTGCATTGGTATGGTGCAGTACGAATAAAAGTCCTAAGAGTAAATCATGGATTAATTCTTGAGAACGTTGCTTTTCTTCCTTAATCGTCCAATGTACTTTATAGGTATAAATAAAGTAAATGCACTACCTTTCGTAATCTTTGTGGTTCTTCCTTCCTTGTGAACATTATTATTGTAATTTTCTTGTTGTTTCTAATAGAAATCGTGTTCATTTTATTTTCATCATGTTTATGTGATGTGATGTTTTTATTCCTTTTTTCTTGTAAAAAATACAATTTGGGGAATCAGGTTTCTCAACAAACCAAAGGGCCAGTGAACATTGATTTGAGCACTTTATAGGCAACAAATTCTTAAAGAGGGTTATGTTTACCCTCAATTTATCTTCTATCTTGTTCTTACCAAAACCCTAAAAACAATTAGTAAGACAGATAGAGATGGGTCTCTAATGAGGTATATAAACATTTTTTTAACTCATTATTTGATGTTTGAATGGTTCAGCTGTCTGTGGTGCAAAAAGAAAAGTGAAGTTGTCGGATTGATCAGGTCCAAGACCTCTCAAGGCCATACGGATCGGGTAATCCATTTGACTTAGAGTTGTCCAGGATTATCCTGTACAACCTAAACAAAGGTAAGACGACCAAAAAGGAGCTTACGAATATATATTTAAGAAAAAATACAAATCTATCTGACTGTTTTATTCGATTGTTCTGGACCAAGACTGGTCTGAAAGCATATAAAAAATCATGATTGTCTGGTATGTGTGCTAGCAAGAGAGCCTAGACTGTCCGGTAGGTATGATGGTATAAAGATAGACTGGTTCAGTATGACAGTGTGTGTCTTGTGTGTGTGATAAAGAGATTGAGATGAAAAAAATAGAGAAACGGAAAAAGTGGTGGTTGTGGGAGGAAAAGAGGAAGATGAAAAAGTAATTTCTTTTAAAGAAGGGTCACCAACAGTGGTTAGTCTGTCCGGCGACCCTTCACTAATGGCTGTGTGAGAAGAAGTGACAAAGCAGAAAATTCCGAAAAGTATTAGATTTATTTCCAAAATTTAGAAAATCGAAAAACTCACAAAGAATGAAGGCGCATTACTCAAACGATTAGCATCAACTTCAATCCTTCAGTTTCATTTGTTAAGAACTATTTTTCTTTAACAAACATTTTATAGTCCCACACCAGTGGAGAAAGTATCTGGAGCCTAGTTGCAGGTGTAGGCTCACGAAACCTCTGCTATGAACAAAACCCAATTCATACTGGACTTTCTCTGGCTTGGACCTGAGCAAAAGCATGAATAATATTACTAACTATCGGAGCTTGGGCCGTCACAGTAATTCTGCGATACGATTGTCCTATTTTTAGTCATTTATGCTCCATATGGGTGCCAATGGAGGAAATACAGGCAAAAATCGCGAAAGAATATCCATGTTCTCGAGTATTTGATCGATGCACAGTCAAACTAGCCTGCGCAGTAAGAAAACAGGTAAGATTCTTCTTCTTCTTCTTTATCTGTCAATTATGTATTTGATCGAATAGTTAGTACTTGTTAAGTCTTCTTCTTCACACCATTTTCGTCCAAATTTCAGGTTCACATATGTGCAAAAAAACATGTCAATCTTGAC
>BEHA01001235.1:23535-46189 GCA_002897215.1 Eschscholzia californica subsp. californica | reverse complement strand
GGTCTAAAAAGGAATTAGGCAAAGATAGTACAAAAAGGCCAAAAACAGGGTTTTTGGGCCTAGACCGGTTCGGGTACTTCTAGGACTCGGATTGGGCTGAATTTTGGAGGGTTAGTTTCTGATATAATAATCATTATATCTAGCAATTTTCGTGGTGTTTGGACACCTCCTCCTTAGAGAATTGAGAAAATATCAATAGTTGCTATTTTCGATTATTTCCCTAAATCTTATTCTAAAGGGTGTTTTAGGAAACCTAAAAGGAGGTGGATTCTTATTAGAGTTCTATATAAACACTCTTAGGGCAGAGAATAAGGTATGGAATTTCTCTCTAAGCTTTCTTACTCTACCACATCAAGTAGAGAGGAGAAAGTGAGCAAATTCCCATTAACTATCTATCTAGTCAAAGAAAAAGGTGTTCTTCTATCCAACCACCATTGGTGTGCTAGCTATACAACAAGGTGGGAGATCAAGTTGATTGCTCGTGTCCCAAGTAGAGGAGCTACACTTGAAGCTCTTGATCTTTTTTCAATCAATTCAACTAGTTCGAGGGAAAAGCGATTAAGGTAATCTACTATCTCCATTAGTTTAATTACTAGTTTTGCATTGATCCTGGGAATACTAGTGTAGACATTAGATGTCTTATTTCCGCTATAAACACTAGTATAAGGGTTTAAATCCCTACATCAAGTACTAGTGATTTGTAAATCTTCACACTCCCCCCTGATGAATATCATGTCGTGGACTGGTGTAGTTTTACGTCATTTGATTATTCAAGCTTCGCATTCCTATACCTTCTACTAGTTTTTTGAACGTCGTAGATGGTGCGAGAAAAATAACTTTGGCGAAATGTGTTTCCTTCTGTCACCTTTGATATATTCTTATTTGATTTGGGCAATGCAAGCCGCATTGTCTTCATAAATAATGGTAGGTGACTTTGTAATTTCAGGGAGTTCACATGAAATTCTAATATGACTGATAATAGACCTGAGTCATACACATTCTCTGTAGCTTCATGAAGAGCTATAATCTCTGAGTGGTTAGAAGATGTAGCAGACATACTTTGCTTACTTGATCGCCAAGAGAAAGCTGTACCGCCACTAGTAAAAAATAGCCTGTTTGTGAAACTCCTTTATGTGGATCAGATAGATATCCTGCGTCAGTATATCCTGTCACTTGTGAACCATCAGAGGAATTCTTCGAATAGAATAATCCCATGTCGGTAGTTCTTTGAAGGTATCGGAGAATATGCTTTACTCTCATCCAATGTCGTTTTGTTGGTGCCGAACTGAATCTGGCCAATAAATTTACTGCAAAAGAAATGTCAGGTCTAGTACATTGAGCCAAATATAATAAAGCACCGATTGCACTTAAATATGGTACTTCAGGACCAATTAGTGCTTCATTATCTTCTTTAGGACGATAAGAATCTTTTATGGTATCAAGAGATCTGACAACCATTGGAGTACTAAGAGGGTATGCAGTGTCCATGCGAAATCTTTTCAAAACCTTTTTTGTATATAAATTTTGATGGACAAGTATACCACTATAACTTCTCTCAATTTGTAAGCCAATGCAGAATTTTGTTTTTCCAAGGTCTTTCATCTCAAATTCTTTCTTCAAATATCCCGCGACTTTTGAGACATCTTCAATTGTCCCAATTAGATTTATATCATCAACGTATATTGCAATGATATCGAATCTGGTGTATGATTTCTTAATGAACACACATGGACAAATATGATCATTTACATAACCTTCCTTGGTCAAGTATTCACTGAGACGATTGTACCACATTTTCCTTGATTGCTTAAACCATATAAAGCTCTATTAAGTTTGAGTGAATACAAGACATGTGGTTTTCCTTCAGGTAACTTGAACCCTTCAAGGACTTTCATATAAATATTAATATCTAGATTGTTATATAGATACGCAGTAACGACATCTAGTAGATGCATATCAAGTTCTTCTTGAGCTGCCAGACTGATTAAATACCTAAATGTAATGGCATCCTAACAGGAGAATATGTTTCCTCATAATCTATCAAAGGTTTTTGTAGAAAACCCTGTGCCACAAGTCGTGCTTTGTAGCGAACGATTTCGTTATTTTCATTTCGTTTTCTCACAAAAACTCATTTGAACCCAACTGGATTTACATCCTTAGGTGTAAGGACCACTGGTCCAAAAACACTACGCTTATTGAGTTAATCTAGTTCTGCCTGAATTGCGTCTTTCCATTTTGACCAATCAAGTCTTTGTCGGCATTCCTCAATAGAGCGTGGTTCATAATCATCATTTTCTCTCAGAATTGAGGTTGCCATTGCAAAAGAGAATACATCATCGATAATTCTTTTATTTCGGTCCCACACTTCTTTTGAACATTCATAATTTATAGAGATTTTCTCATTGTTTGGTATCTTTGCCTCATCAAGGGCTTCGCCCTCTTCAAGGGGTATTTGTTCAAAAAATGTGGGTATATCATTAATAGTCTCTTCTAGAGAACTATTATTTTGTGATTGGTTCATCCTTTTTCTAAGACTAGTATCTTTAGAACCAATTGGTCGTCCACGCTTCTGTCGTATTTTAGATGACTCATTTGCTATAGCAGTTTTTCCTGGTTCTTTGGGAATATTAATTCGTGCATGAGCATTAGCAGCAGGGATATATGATTCGGTTACCCTTGCTGCATCATTAAATGCATGTGGTAGTTTATTTACAATACCTAAGGATCAAGATGAGATAAACTTTGTGTATTCCAACACAATTCAATTTGTTTGTTATTCACTACAGACGAATTTTCTCCCCCTAATGGTGGGAAAATTGTCTCGTCAAATGACAATCTGTAAATCTTGCAGTGAAAGTATCACCTGTCGTAGGTTCTAGATACCTGATAATAGATGGTGAATCAAAACCAACATATATTCCCAGACGCCGTTGAGGTCCGAATTTTACCCGTTTAGGAGGTGTAATTGGCACGTGCACCGCACATCCAAAAATACGTAAATGCGCTATATTTGGTTGATGGCCCAAAACAAGTTGCAAAGGAGAATGTTGACCATTCGCAGTAGGCCGTAGGCGGATCAAAGCAGCAGCATGTAATACGACAGATGCACATGCAAAAATACGCAAATGCGCTATATTTGGTTGATGGCCCAAAACAAGTTGCAAAGGAGAATGTTGACCATTCGCAGTAGGTCGTAGGCGGATCAAAGCAGCAGCATGTAATACGGCAGATGCCCATGCAGAAACTGGCAACTTGGTTTTCATCAACATTGGACATGCAATCAGTTGTATATGTTTTATGAATGATTCTGCTAGAGCATTCTGTGTATGAACATAAGCTACAGGATGTTCAACATCAATACCAACTGATATACAGTACGTATCAAAAGTCTTTGATGTAAATTCGCCCGCTCCATCAAGGCGTATGGATTTAATCGAAAAATTGGGAAAATGAGCTCGTAATCTAACAATTTGGGCAAACAACCTTGCAAATGCATTATTACGAGTAGACAAGAGAGTAACATGAGACCATCTAGCAGAGGCGTCAATCAATATCATAAAATAGCGAAACGGTCCACATGGTGGGTGAATAGGACCACATATATCTCCTTGGATTCTTTCTAGAAATTTAGAAGATTCGATAAGGACTTTGGTGTGAGACGATCTTACAATTAATTTCCCCAATGAGCGAGGTGTACAAGCAAAATCCTTGCTTATTAGAATCTTTTGATTTTGTAGTGGGTGTCCCTGAGAATTTTGAATTATTCTATTCATCATGGTAGATCCCGGGTGTCCCAAACGGTCATGCCAAAGTATCGTCACACTTGGATCATAAAACTTCTGGTTTATGACAACATAAGATTCAACTGTTTTTATCCTTGTCATATACAATCCTGAAGAGAGAGTTGTCAATCTCTCGAGATCATGCTTCTGACCTGAAGCAGTTGAAGTAATATACAAATATTCTTCATTATTTTCATCTCTAGTCTCAAGGTGATAACCATTTCGACGTATGTCTTTAAAACTTAACAAATTCTTTAAGCATCGTCAATGGTTAACTTCGTACCACTTGGTAATATTTTAATTGCTTTGCCAGAGCCGTCAATGAGACTAGATTAACCAGCAATAGTAATCGCATTAGTCTTATACAATTTCAGAGTCAAAAAGTATTTTTTACTTCGAAAGATGGAATTCGTGGTTCCACTGTCTGCCAGACAAATATCTTCATCATCTTTCAAAAATGTACTTCTAGAATTCATACCTTAATGAACATAAAAAAATTAACATAAGATATCGATAGAAAACATGTAACTTTTATATATTACATTGCTATATAATAGTCAAAAAGTAAAACATTACAAAATTTACAACTGAAAATATTATAAAAACACTACTAAAGAGAGTTACGAATTCGATCAATCATTTCGTCAAACTCATCATCGAGTAATTGATCGAACTCATTACTAGTAAGATTTTCATATCCACTACCATAGATATCCTTTTCTTCGATGGGGTACTGCAACAACAATGTGGCTTTATTCAGATTAATCCCATAATCTGTTATTGTTGACTCGGTCCTGACTTCAGTAAGATGTATTTCAACATCGTCAGTTAAATAGTCAGATACATCCAATCTTGTGTTACATGAAGAATCATTGATTTCCATATGATTTGTTTCCACATTGGCAGTGTGTTTCTTCAAGGATGCTTGATAAAGACCTATTAAATGTTTAGCAGTCCTACATGTTCTTTGCCAATGCCCTGTCATACCACATTTAAAACAGGGTTGATTCTTCATTTCAGAAGGTTCATTTACTACGTTCTTCCCTTTATTTTGCCGATTATACGACTTGTATCTGTTACCCGAGTTATTTGCCCATCGGCCTCGGCCATTGCCACGACCGCGCCCCCCAGAACGGTAACCACCACTTCTGGTATCTTTATTTTGATCGTCACCACGACCATGTTCCTCCAAATTTTTATTGTGATAGTTGCCACGACCACGACCCTTATGGTTCTGTTCCCGTCTTTCAGTAGAGACGGATGTAGAATAAGTTTCTGAAAAGTTAGTAAATCCTGTTGGGTGGGTTTCTTGATTTTTCATAATTACTTCTCTATTTTGTTCTGCTACAAGAAGACATGAAATTAACTCCGAATGACATTTAAATTTCATGTTTCTATACTGCTCTTGTAAATTCATGTTGGATATATGAAAAGTGGAAAACGTTTTTCTAGCATTTGAACTTCAGAAACTGGATAACCACAGTGACCCAATTTTGTAGTTATTTTAACTAAGACAGAGTTGAATTCAGAAACTGTTTTGAAATCCTGCAGCCGCAGGTTTATCCAGCCATTCTGGGCCTTCGGTAAAATAACCTTTTTAAATGACCGTATCAATTTTCTAAACGTTTCCATAATACAAGTGGGTCTTTCTGATATAAACATTCTGATATAAACATTCTGATTTGAGTTCTTCACATAAATGATGACGAATTACAATGAGGGTCGCTGAGCGTTTATAAAGAGGTTCATTATTTCCCTCGCAAATTGTCTTCTCTAGTTGTTTGACCTCTAGATGGGCTTCGATTTCAAGTTTCCAAGTAATATAGTTTTTTCCCGATAAATCGAGGGTTGTAAAATCAATACTTGTTAGAGTCGACATATTGAACTTAAAATTTACGAATTACCAGTAAAGTTTTGATAGTCCCTTTGGGTTGATTGAAATCTTTTCTACGACTAGAGCCTCGTGCTGATAACGTGTTATAGGATGGTTGATGAACCATGAAAATGTCTCAGCTAGATCTCTTAACTCAGGCTAGTTAGTCTAATTCGAGCTGTTACTCTGATGAATTGTGTGTTTCTTGTGTCCAGGTGTCTTATACGAAATTGAGCGCGAAAATGGATAAAGATTGGAGAAAGACACTTGAGGGCATTTTGGTCATTTGGAGGTTAGGGTATTCTGGAAATTTTAGTGCTCGAATGAAAATTAGATTCCATGACGAGTCCGCAGGTGAAATCGGAAGTGAAATCGGAATCCGGACGAGAATACTAGAGCAAGTCAAAGTTTGGGTAAAAAAAAATTAATTGACCTTTTGCTATAGGACACGTGGCGTTGATTCAGTGGGATCCCGTGGTAATCTCTTGTAATGTCCCATGTTACACCTTATAATTCTCTTCATAGCCAAATAATCAAAACAGGAAGTTGCCAAACTAATGGAAAGGTAATGAATAAGTCTACACAGCCCGTCAAATGGGACCGTGGTTTGAATAAGTCTACACAGCCCCTTTTGACGGGCTGTGTAGACTTATTGTATTGAAATAGAGTGGTTTATTTTAGAGAGAGAATATATTTTAAAGAGGGAAGTGGCGTGAGATTATCAAACCAGGGAAACAAGAAGGATTAGGTTGCTAGAATCATGAAGGAGATAGTTCAGAGATTTTCTCTCTCTTGGCTGAAGTTAGAAAGAGTAATTGAAGGAATAATTTTCTAGAGAGAGTATCATGAAGATATCTCTAAACATAGAAGAAGAGGTTGATTCGAATGAGAGATTACAGTAAGGTATTCTAAAGAGATTCTTTTCTTTAAGAAATAGAACAGAGATTGAGATTGAAAGAGAGGGTCGACTGAGTTGAGTGAGATATTTAGAGATTTCTCTTCGGATTGAAATAAAAATATATTGTAGAGAGAGAAAGAGATGTTGATTGGATTTGATCTCTACAAGAGAAGGAAAGAAGGTGTAATTCGATTGAGTAATAACAGAGAGAGATGGGACCGAGAGGATATATGGGTTCTTCTCATTAACAGTAAAGCGACATGATTGAAGGAGATTTGGAGATTTATGTTCATTATAGTTCTTAGAAGAGATAGCTGGATATATTTTCTAAAAGAAAAGAAGAGCTGTGATTTGGATTTTCTCTGAAACAGAGATTTCGAAAGAGATAAGATGGAGAGAATCATTTTGAAGATATTATAGAGAGGGATTTGCTTACCATTTCAAAAACAGAGAAGAATCGAGGGTGGTTCTTCGCCTATATAGACATAGAGGCCAGAGAAGCAAAGCTCATCTCATCTTTGGGGGATCATCTTCTCCAAGCTCAACTAAATAGAAACATTAGAGAGAGGAAAGAAAAGAGATTACACCATTATCAGAGATCATCACTCGGTTTTAGTTTTATTGTTCTTTTTATTTTTATTTTTGTATCCTCCTTCTTTGTGAGAGAGAGAGAGATTACAGAGAGAAGAAAGAGATAGTAGAAACAGAGAGTGATTTGTAGAGAGAGATAAGATTGTTTTCGAATTATTCATCTTATATAATCATCTTATTCTTCTTCAAATTGTTGGTGTTAGTTGTTTTGGATTTAAATAAAGAAGAAAGAAACAGTAGAGAGAGAAAGAGAGAAAATCAGAGGAAGAAGAAGACCGCGTTTGGGTCAATAATCTCCCTGGAAAATAACTTTCCCATAGAGAAAATATTTCCGAGAAGACGAGAAAATTATTTTCCTTAGGGGCGCGTTTGGCTGCAACAGAGAAAATCAGCAAGAAAAGTTAAATCTTTTTTCCTCTTTTCTCTTAATTCTTCATACTTATATTAGTTTAATTTCATGAATAGCTAACTTTCTCAATCTAGGGTGGATGATGAAACCATATTCGAGCTTTTAGAAACACAAGTTATTTGGTTAATTCTTTGAATGTGATTTAATGTTTAAATTGTTTTAATTTGTCAAGTCAATTATCTTTTCACTATCTATGCTTTTAGGTTTGATGTATCGTGCTTAGATTAAATCCTTTGACGATACATACTTATTGATTGATAGATAGTAGTTTAGAAATTCATTTTTTAGATAAGACAATTACAATTTCATTAGTTAAAAACCGATTTTATCGAAAACATCTCCCGGAATTAGGATAGTTCATTATCCGAAATTCTGAGTTATAAAACGAGAGAGTTAGTCAGTTGATCTCGTGTGTTTAAAAGTGAGTTATTCGGTGGATTCCAAAAACCCTAGGTCATCTCCCCCCATTTGAGTTCCTTGTATCATTATTTGTTTTATTATTTTGTTCTTTATTATTTTATCACCAAAACCACAAAACCAATTTTCAAACAAAACTGTATGATTTTTAAGTTTTAGAATAGATTTCACTTAGTCTCTGAGGAACGAACCGGTCTTACCGGAACTATTACTTGACGTCCGTATACTTGCGGGTGGTGACCTATTTAGGAAACTTTCTAGGCCCGTCAATGGTGCGGACCAGCCTTCCGGGCTGCTAGTGATATTGTCCGCTTTGGCACACTTGGGCCTCACGGTTTTAAAAGGCCTCACTAGGAAAGGGTGCTTAACCTCTTAAGAGGAACACCGCACTCTTGTCTCCCACCAATGTGGGATTGCTTTACAACAAGGGATGCTTTTTTGAAGTGTATCTGTAGCAATTATTAAAACAAATACACTTCGATAGTATTCAATTACAACAAATATATAACAAGATTCATTTTTTGTGGATATGGTCGATCAATCTCATTTTTATATATTGCTTTAACGTCACCTTGTTCAAAAAGTTATTGGCCGAAAAAATAAAATATGTTGTATTATTGTTTTATGATTGTTGTATTCATAGAAAATATTTGATATCGATATACATATTCGTGGCTATTTTCTTTTTTTTTTGAGGAAACTCATAAATACATTCATTAGTTGGACCACAACATTACATGAGAGATTTAATTCCTCTAAGAAATAGATGAAAGTTACATAAGTAGTTTTATACAGAACTTCGAAGTGCCTCATGAAGGGAAACGAATAGACAAGCCACTGACTCAAAACAAAAGAACCTAAAGGTCGACAAAGTGAAAAAGATCCTTAAGATCGAGAATGAAATTAAAGACCCTAAAAGTCGACAAGATAAAAGAACTAATACTAACAGAACCACCGCCGCCATCACCCGAAAAACCATCGCCATCACCGGAAAACCGCCGCCACTACGAGGAACCAAAGTCACAACGAGGAAGCCACCATGTACCCAAACTACAAAACCACCACGATCTCATACCACAAAACATACACCACCATCACCATTGAAAACACACCCGGGATCCACCAAAACACTATCCTGTGATAGAGTAAGGTAGTTCTCAATCTTTTTATTTTCTTGATTCTCTGTGTAGTAGAGGGGACCGATTGAAAAAATAACCATTAGGTCGATCTTGAGCGGTTGCTTGATCCGATTTCAGAGCATCCCTAAACCGGTAGTGATGAATCTTGAAAACCCTAGAAACAATTTACAGATTGATAACAAAACTACTAATAGAAAAGGAAAAAGGATTCAGGCGAAGGGAGGACCCTCCACCAGAGAAAAACACAGATCCAGAAAACGGTTATAACCAGGGGAAATTTTTTAGAGAGATAGAGAGAGTGTGGTACGACTAGGCGCACTGTTTATTGTTCTACACAATTGACAAAGATTTTGTTATATCGCGGCTATTGGTGCATCATAAATTAAATAAATACACACACGCAGGGACAACCTTACTACTTACGTGGCCCGATGGCGAAACTAATTATATGGGAACCTTTGTTATAATTAATTTTGTAACAATTTTGGTAACTAAAAGATTTCTTAAAAAACAATTAAAATTGAATGAAATTTTGGTTGAAAATCATGAAAGGAAATTTCAAACGACAATCTTGGTCTATCTAAAATTCAAATTTGAAGTTCAAATCAAAGTCAACTTATTTTTTCCTTATTTGATAGAATATGTCATTATTTTATTGCCTTGATTTCAAATATCATTTGTTTCCTTCTGTGGTGAATCTGTCATTATTGACTTTATTATCCTTTAGTATAAAATCAAATATGACATATTCTCTCTTATTCCTTTGATATTCATTCTCTATTTTAACCGTTAGATCAAAGGTTTCAAATCTAATTCACTCGTTGGATTGCTGAGATTTTGTTGTCAAGATCTAGACTGTCCATGTATAATGTCGACATTATGTCACATATTAACTGGACTTTCAACACTATAAAAAGGGGTGTTGCCCTTTGGTTTAGACATAGAAAAAAAATCTATTTCTCTGTCTCTTGTCTTTTATTTCTTATACACAGTCTTCTTCTCAAATTTTTAGTTTTTTATTTTATTTTATACACTGTCAAGATCTTACAGATTAGAAATAAGGAATGCTACTGTATTTCTGATTGACTGTTGAATCCTAGAGGCAATCGTTCAATCAACTGCATAGCATTTCTGAGAGGATGGGCAGGGGTGAATCTTGTCTTAAGGATAACGTCTTGAACACGTGTCTCAGTCTAGTTCTTCACTTTTTTATTTCTCTGTGGTTGCATGTCTTTTCTCAGGATTTAAGATATAGCTGTCTTCAACCCCACATTTTCTCGGTTCATTTTTTCCAATAACCGTGGTTGCTTGGTCAGTTATGACGTTATGAATGTTGAGGGTGTTCAGGAAAAAATAATAATTTTTGTTGTCATCTTTTAAAGTTTTGGCCATCAAATTTTTCTGGTTTCTCAAAGCTCATTTGGTAGTCCATGTTAAACAAATAAGCAACTTGGTAAATAACTAAGATTTCTTTTCTTTTGATCAAAACAGAGAAGTTAAAACAACAAAGAGGTGAAAAATAAATAGAGTACGTGTTAGACAAAATTCGCCTCTGCTATCCTCTCAGAAAGCTATGCAGTTGATTGGATGATTGCCTCTAGGATTCAACAGCCAACCAGAAATACAATAGCATTTTGTATTTCTGATTTGTAAGATCTTGACAGTGTACGAATATAAAAGAACTAAAAATTTGAGAAGAATATTGTGCATAAGAAATAAAAGACAAGAGATAGATAAGTATATTTTATTTCCGTGTCTAAACCAAATGGGAGGACCCTTTATATAGTGTTGAAAGTCCAGTTAATATGTGACATAATGTCGACATTCTACATGGGCAGTCTAGATTTTGACAACAAAATCTCAGCAATTGAATTAGATTTTAAACCTCTGATCTAACGATTAAAATAGAGAAGGAATATCAAAGGAATAAGAGAGAATATGTCATATTTGATTTTATACTAAAGGATAATAAAATCAATAATGATAGATTAACCACAGAAGGAAACAAATGATATTTGAAATTAAGGCAATAAAATAATGACATATTCTCAAAGAAGGAAAAATAAGTTGACTTTGATTTGACATTCAAAATTGAATTTTAGATAGACCGAGATTTTTGTTTGAAATTTGCTTACATGATTTTCAACTAAAATTTAATTCAATTTTAATTATTTTATAAGAAATCTTTTTGTTACCAAAATTGTTAAAAATTAATTATAATACCCTTAACCGTCGAACTTTGGTCAGTTAGGTTACAAAGAAGTGTATGGACCAATCTATTAATCTCTCTTTCATGTTAAGTGTAGCAATGGAGTAACATAATAACTCATAAAAACTCAATTACGGGCTCTTTGAAATTACCAATATTTTCCCCTTAAGGGCTGCAGATTCCATAACAGATTATTTAAGTCATACATGAAGAGTCCTAAAACCTTAATCCTGCTTACATTATTTATACCATAAATTACACAATAATCCCATAAGTAAATTACCACTCTCAATGATCAAACTATGACCCCTTGGTTTTTAAAAGGGTTGCCTATTCAAATTTTTTTGTTGCAATGGTTATCTATTCAATTGAGTTATCAGTAGATGTTCTAAAATTTGCATATTGTTTGTCAGTGTCTAGTACCGACAGTTTTTTTTTTTTGTTAAAGGAGTACCGACAGTTTTAGATCTAGTAGAATGAATATGCATTGAACTACAAGGGACCGGACAATACATGCTTTTATGTTTTGACATGCTTTTAGTTAGGGCTCCAAGATCGTTGTGGTGATCTGGCATGTGGCCACATCTGCTCACAACATCTTCTTGCTCTGTGCCTCTATACACTAATCGTGTCAGTAGGATCGTGAACTTCCCCTGGTAAGACACTTCCAAGGCTATGTGTGGTACGAATATTTTCTGCTACATAATATTAACCAAGGCAATGGCATATGAATCTTTTGACAATTAGACTCAAAAAAAGTACGGTGTGTGGGGAGATCCATGTCAGATCTTGACACAAATACTGATCAAAATAGGCATGCATCCGATTACTATGTTGTTGAGATATATAACAGAAAGAAATATGTCAAGAAGTTAAATGAAGGGGAGGTTTAAAGATGGCCGTATAACGGGTTAGCGACACCTCCATCAAGACAAATCTAAGACGAAGTATGTGAGGAAACTTAATAGAGCAGGCCTTTAAAACTTCCCTTATATGCTAGGCGTATAAGTCAGACGGAACAATCCTAACACACTTATTGTGATTTGCATCATCGAAGTCGGTTTCAGTAGTTGTTTTGAAGACATATTAGGATTTTT
Organism: Eschscholzia californica subsp. californica; assembly: GCA_002897215.1. Lineage (NCBI taxonomy): Eukaryota > Viridiplantae > Streptophyta > Magnoliopsida > Ranunculales > Papaveraceae > Eschscholzia > Eschscholzia californica. The sequence goes on along the minus strand of BEHA01001235.1, from coordinate 33,774 downwards.
GAAACTTTTAGATGGTTTTTTCACATTTGTCATTTGGTGTTAGTCATCTTGGACTTCTCTTGCCTTAAATCTAGTTCAAGAGTAGAAATTTTCTCTCACATTCTAACTGACACCCGACCCTTCCAATACGATTATGCTAACAATCTCTTTCTAGGAGTCTCCTACATAAAACTCTAATAGTAATATTAGGTGGCCTATTGTCACTTTCAACCCAAAAATCAGCTCAAGTGGTCAAACTTTCCCTTATTGATAAACTCATCTTCAATTTTTCTCAAACAAATCTGAACGTAGTAGGAATAAAAAACATCAAGTGTCAAAAAATGCAGTATCATAAAAAAAAAAATTGGCCAGCGCTTTGGGGAAAGCTAAATAATTTCCGGGGTGTGAAGACTTGGTCAATTTTGTTTGACAATTTTATTTAGGGGGAAAGCAAAATACTTCTCCACCTCACCTCACTCTCTCTCCACCTCACCTCTATCTTCTCCGATTAGGTCGCCGACCGGAAAATTTTCCAGTTGGCGACCATTAAAAAAAAAAAAAAAAATTTCACTCTCTCTCTCTCTAGAAACTCCGGCGAAGGGGTTTCCCTTCGCCGGAGTTCCGGTCTGTTGAAGAACAGACCAGATCGGTCTGTTCTTCAACAGACCGGAGCTGGTATGTTCTTCAACAGGCCAGATCTGGTCTGTTGAAGAACAGACCGGAACTCCGGCGAAGGGGAACCCCTTCGCCGGAGTTTCTAGAGAGAGAGAGAATGAAATTTTTTATTTTTTTTTGTCATGGTCGCCGGCCGGAAAATTTTCCGGCCGGCGACCTAATCGGAGAAGATAGAGGTGAGGTGGAGAGAGAGTGAGGTGAGGTGGAGTGTTTTTTTTATTTCCCCTTAAAATTTATTTCCCCGGAAATTTTTTAAAATTCTACATATTCCCTTTAAAATTTTACACCCCGGAAACTATTTAGCTTTCCTCAAAGCGTTGGCCAAAAAATTTCCACTAAGTCAGACCCAAACTAATTTTAAGAAATGGTAGCTCTATAGGGCCTATACCACTAAACCAGTAACATGGGTTTGAAGAAAATTAATGTGCTTCCTTAGACAACCAAAAGTTTGAAGAAAATTATTTGTCACTATGGGGCCTATACCACTAAACCAGTAACATGGGTTATCTTTAGAACTTTTTTTTCCTTTTGAAAATCGACTATGATCTACGTATGTGATTCCACCTTCTCTGGAATTCGAAACTGAAACCTCTAGAACTTTATAGAATTTATGTTAACACCTTAGAACCACTTGAACTACCAACTGTTGACACCTTTAGGCTTTAAAACTTCTTCATATTTCAAATTTTAGAGGAAAAAAACTCCCTATATTGGCTTTGGGCAAAGCAAACAAAAGTTGTTGGTAGATGTTCATGGTAGTCAAGGAAACTGTAATCATCTAACCTTTTGATCCTTTTTGAACAAAAAAAAAAACTATTTTATTTTTCTCTCTCATAATTAAACTGTCTCCCCTTCTTCTTCCCTAACTCCCAAGTAGTGGTTGCATAATAATTTAATAATGATAAGTGGAAGAGTTTTGAGTAAAAAGGAAACTACTAGTACTAATGATGACTGTGGGACCCTTTCTAACCTCTCCCTCTCTCACCTCCTCCACCTTCTCACTCACTAGTCTACTTTTTCTCTTTTCAGTCCCTCCAAAAAAAACCCTAACCCTCTGTCTCTATCTATCTATAGAATAAGGTTTGATCTTCATTTTCTTTGTGTTTTCTCTTTATACTTTCAGATTCTTCTTTCTTGTTCTTCAGATCTCTGGTTTGATCCAGAGTACATTTCTCTGGTAAGTTTTAGATCTATATTTTCTTATCAGTTCTTACCTTTTGTGGCATTTTGAGTAGATCATGGTATTTAATGCAACTCTTTCTATGATGTGTTGTTTTTGTGTCCTTTTTATCTGGAATTTGTTTTGGTGCATTTTGTTTTTGTGACCTAATACTTCTTGTTATGTACTTCTGATAGGAGATTTGAGGGTAAATTGAGCAAACTCATCTGGTTTTTTGTTTTTAGGTTTAGGGTTTGTGTTTTAGCTCATTAGCTGTTAGGGTTTTTCTTCTTTCCGTCTGGACACTTTATTAGGTGTAGTGTAGATCAGTTGTTATTCATATCTTGTACATCACATATTGGGAACTTAAGTATAATGAATGTGTTGGGTTTACTAGGGGATTTGATTACATAAATATGTGATGTTTCCGCAAATTAGTCAGTAGGTGGTTTGATGATTCGTTTTGCGGTTCACCTGTCTCCCCTCAACTCCCCCAAAAAAAGCAAAATGAGAGAAGACCAAATGGTTGGTATTAAACGACGCGTTAGAGGTTGATTGTTCCTTGTTGGTCCATTGTCCGGATGGGTTGGATCAAATGTGTTGTTGAAATGTCAAGTTTGGCTGTTAAAGTTAGAAACTCAGTTTTCTGGGTTCTTGTTGTGTGCATTTTCTTTTTTATAATGTCGATTTCTTTTTCTTATCTTTGATTCTGTGCGCCCGTAGTACCTAAAGTTGAATTTTATTGTCCCTGCAGCAATTGATTGCATAGTCTTGTATTAGAGCTTTTGCAATGGGAAAATCTCCAGGAAAGTGGATTAAGACTATACTCTTTGGAAAGAAATCATCCAAGTCCAGCTTGTCTAAAGGAAGAGGTGCTTCGGTAAGCTATTCTGTATAAAAACATTGATGTCGAAAAGTTTTATAATATTTCTTCGTTCTGATTCTTGTTACTTTATTAAGTCTTAGTTGGTCGTCTTGTTTGACGAAGAAATTTGGCGCTTGTTGTAAAGAACTTGGTTGTTAAAATTGACCTGTAAGAAATATTCGTTTTTTATTTCAAAAATTTAATCATGTGTTGCGTTTTCCGGAACACAGTTGATATAATCGTTTATCATTTGAACTATTGAACTAACTTCGTACTATTATTGGATTTGAATTTCTAATTGATGTTTCATTTCTCATCTGAAGAAAGCTGCAAATGAGAAAGAAACATGGATCTCTGCTAAGGCACAACCTACGGACTTGGTCGTGTCTCCTCCCATTGTTCCACAACAAACACCTGCTATTGTTGAGAGGAACAGAGAGAACACAATTTCAGAGAAAGGAATAGGATCCAATTTACCAGGCGATGAGTTCGCGGTATTGCCCAACAATCAAGATTCTCAAACACAAGAAATATCACCATCTGCTCAACTAAATGAGCTAGAGAGAGCTCGGCAATACGAAGCCGCTACAAAAGCACAAGCTGCTTTTAGGGGTTACCTGGTAATTTTATAAAATTTAATGTGACAGTGAGACGGAGTAGAGATTCAATCGTGTAGAGGTATATTCATTGTCTTTCTTGGTTTGCCAACAGGCTCGAAGGGCATTTCGTGCCCTTAGAGGTATCATAAGGCTTCAGGCACTTGTGCGTGGTCATCTGGTGAGGAGACAAGCTCGTGCTACTTTACGTTGTTTGCAGGGAATTGTGAAGCTACAGGCATTGGTTCGTTGTCAAAGAGTCAAGTTTTCGGATGTGCAGTTCGAAGTGCAAAAGAAGTCCAGTTTCAGAAAGCCTTTGGTAATTTACATTATTTATGCATTTACTACTTAATATGAAGTATTTTATCAACCAAAGAATTAAAGACCAAATTATTTTAAAAAGTAAGTCGGCTGATGCATCTATCAAATGAATGAACATGAATTTCTAATGGAATTATGGGTATTCATACGAGTACCCTTTGTTAGTACTGGTCTTGGAAATTGGCAGATGTGTCCTTGTCTTTACATAGGTTAGCATTGATCTTTGTATGTGGACATCCACTGGGGAGACCCGGACCATGGTTTGTTTGATTTTTAACCTTTACTTTTTTCCACTGGGGAGACCATGGTTCAAATATTACTCTATCCACTGTGAAGACCAACATCCATTGCTGGGTGCATAACATCAATGCAAATGCTTGAATTGATCAGTCGATTGTCTCACAGCCAACTGAAATTAATGTGTTCTCCAGGATTCTCGGCGTACCGGTTCTACTGGAACTGCTAATTCCTCTCCAAAAGAGAAACTGCGTGTAAATGCTTTTGTTGTTAAGGTATAAATATTGCTCTGAATTTAGTTGTAGATCATCTGTTTATCTTAAGAACTGCCTCAGATATTTTGTTAATATATTCAGCTGTTCATTCAAACTTCCAAAAAAAATGTGAATGGTTACGTGATTAAGCTTGTTTACTTGCTTTTAGTTTCTTGGTTCTTCATCCAAATCGATGCATCTACATCTCCAGTACTGTGCAGAGGATCCAAATGCAGCGTGGGTCTGGCTTGAGCGCTGGACATCATCCCGTTTCTGGGAACCATTTCTACGACCAAAGAAGGAAACTGATTTGAAATCTAGGGTTAAGCAGGGAAACATCCAAAATGTAGCAACTGAACCAAGCCGGTCAAGACGTGTTCGAAGGGCTCCTTTAGGCAATGTTGCCCACAGCTCTGCACTTTCGACCTCCGAATCTGAAAAACCTAAACGTAATGTTCGAAAGTCTATGAGTCATCACATAGATTCAGTGCAAGAAAATCCTCAATCTGAGCTTGAAAAGGTGAAACGGAACTTGAGAAAGGTTTCCAGCTTGACAGTAGAACCTAGTGATCAGATATCGGTTGAGACCGAGAAGCCAAAGCGTAATATACGAAGGCAATCAATCTCCCTATCTCCTGATGTTCCGAACCACGCAATGCCAGAATCTGCTGAAAACACGAAAAATGTTATAACAGTGTCAGCAACTGAACAAGCTGATTTTCATTCAGAGTCTGAAAAGCTGAATAATAGTATAGGAGAAGAATCAATCTCTCAAGCTCCTAATATTCTGGAAGAGGGCATTGAAGAATGTGCTGAGAAGACTGAAGACACGACTAAAGAAGTGTCTACGAAGTCAGATTTTGAATCCTCACTGGAACCTTTAGGAGCTGATGGTCCAGGTGTTGTTTTGCACGAAGAACAGCCTCCAGAGTTACCACATTTGGAGAGCAATGAGCAAGATGACAATGTTCCGGCAACAAACCCAGAGTTACTCTCAGTGGAAGACCAGACCACCAATGAGAATCAGAAAACCACCAATGAGAATCCGAAAACCAGCAAGAGAAGAGCTTCCTTTCCAGCAAAGCAGGAGAATCTGGAGAACAGATCACAGAACATTCCAACACGACCAAGCTATATGGCGGCAACTCAATCTGCAAAGGCGAAACTTAGAGGACAAGGCTCCCCAAGCCTAAGGGTTACGCAAGATGGTTCTGAGAAGAACGGTTTAACCAGGAGACATTCTCTGCCATCGTCTACCCATGCGAAGTTGAGCTCACTATCATCACCTCGGACACAAAGAGTGGTTCAATCAAATGGCAAAGGAGTAACTAAAAACGAAAGATCTTTAATATCTTCTCGAGAGGGTAATGGTAAGTACTTTCACATTTTGAATCTCTATGCTGATAATTTCTCCTCGTTTCCCTTTTCATGCGCTAATTATATCTGAGTTGCTGATAGCTCGTCCTTCGTTAACATGCATTCTTTTACGGGTTTCCTTCATTTTGACATGCACCCAAGTCGGATACTTGTGCCATCTTTTCAGGGAAAGAATCTTGATTTTCTTCTTGTTTTTATTCTCTTTCAGATAAAGTTGTTCAAGCAGAATGGAGGAGATGAATTTGCACCATTATAGAGAGTTTCGTTTTCAAGATATTAGTAGTCACAAAGGAGGTAAGAGAACAAAAATAGGGATTAAATCTTATTTGCAGTTTTTCTAAATACTCTGGTGTACAATTCTGTGGTAGAACTTGATACTGAAATTTGATAGATAACTTAAGATGTGTGTGCATGTAAAGATCTAATATTTAGGTTTTTCGTATGTGGTTTGGTTTAAACTAGTTCTTCCCCTCCAATTTTTCAGATTCATCTTCAATACAATTTCATATTTGAGAAGCTGTGAACATTTTGGTTGAGAGTTGGAACTTTGGTCTATCATTTAAGCCTTGGTTATGTTTATGGTTTTGTTTCTCCCTAGAAAATTATAACCCGGCAATACACTATATTCTCGGAGGTGAGGTTCAAGGGCTATATGCCGGGCCGACTATGTTGGTTAGAAGATTTTTGGAGGTGACTATGGGTATCGGGCACTACGATTTGTTGGGCAAGAGTATCGGACTTTCGACAGCACGAAGCTAGCTTCGAGTCTTGCCCTTGACCTCAAAAATCATAATCTCTTCTAAAGGGAATCTAAATTTAGTGTAAGGTATAATAAGTTTCTTATAAAAATGTAGGTTTCGGACGGGCAAATATCAAAATCAAATAGAATAGTTCCATTTCAACAAAAAAAAAATAGAATAGTTCCGATCTTGGGATTCTGTGGGTGTACTAGTTTGAATGTTGGATATAATAACGGTGTGTTTGGTTGCAGGATTCCTGAGTAGGATTCCTATCAAAAGTGGAATTTGGTAGGAATCATGAATCCTTGGTCTGTTTGGCTACCAAGAATCCTAGGACTCTTGAATCCTAAGGATTCTTAATTCCAAAATTTGTATTGGACCAAAATCCCACCCTACCCCCTAGGATTTGCTAGGATTTTGGATTAATGAACCTAAATTTCAAACTTAAAATCAACAAAAAAATATTTCCTTCTACAAAATCATTATTTTTTTTCAAAATCATTGACTTTTTCAAAAATCATATTTTTCTAAAGATGTTTAAAAATACTCAAATAATAATAAATCATAGGATTCTTAGTTGCCAAACAAGCCAAAAAATATTACTTGGATTCATGAATCCGTGGAATCATGAATCCCAAGGACTCATGAATCCGCGGATTCATGATTCCGCCATCCAAACACACCATAAGTTTCTTAAATAGCTTTCTTATACAATCTTCTGTTTCTTTTTTTAATTAGTGCATTCCCATTTATTTAATTCTTGTCTGACTGAAATCTTTGACCAATCAATTCAAACAAATATTATATTGCTAAGAATCTTTCTTGAGTAAAAGCGACAGGCAAATTTGAGATTATTTCAATACTAGGTTTATGTATTATTGGCTAATTGACTAGTACATATATGTAAGTATTCCAGAAATTTACCCATTTATAATTCTTCTATGCACAAGTCAGAATTGGTTTTAATAAATCCAAATGTCATGCAAAACCTATCTCATCCAAGTCAGCCTAGGTTATGCTTAGCCACCAAGGAAAAAAATTCAGGCCTTCTAAACTTTTTCTTTATCAATACTAATTAGAGCAAAATTAGAAGAGGTTAAAAGTCAAAATTTAATTTTAATTTAGATCTAAACCAAATCAAAGATCTCCATATTTGAATCAATTTCTCTTTCATTTGATAGAGTTTTCAGTTTTCACCCTCAATGGACAATTAGTTCTATTACTATTAATTTTCAACAGATCTATAATAAATCAAACAAGAATTAAATGGCAAAACCAAATTATGCAATTTCATTTTTAATTAGATTTCACTGTCAAATGCATCTTTGTGCTAAAGATCATGTATATGCTGAGGAAAATACTAGTTGACGTGTTTAACTATTAGAGCGGTCCTACATTAGTTGTGGAAAGACAAATATTCAGTCCATAATAAAATCTCATTTCTCTAATTTAATTTTTAGCCATGATAGGTACATGATCACAATAAAATTTCTAATTTATATTAATACCACATTGATTATCTATTTGAATTGCTATTTGATTTTGAATACTTATTATACTATTATTACTAATATTTTGTAGAGATGGGTCATTTAAATATCAAAAAACACAAAGTTGAAAGCAACTAAAAAATTGCAACAAAAAAATAAAAACTAATCTAAATTATATCTATATTTTTTCTAAGTTAAATTTGAAATATAAATTCGACTTCTAATCATTTCAAACAATTCATTTTTAGATAATTCTTAATTTAATAGATCTCAACAACTATATGACGCTGTATGAGTCAGACGATTCAAATTTAGAAAAGATAATAATCAGACTATTCAAATAAAGATTTATTTTTATTTTTTATTTTTGGGAAAAAACTATATATACTACAGTATCTTAAAAAAAATGAAGAGTTTTAAGTCAACATTCACGATCTTCTATTCTACTATTCTATTACACTAATCTACTGAAAAGACAGCCCGCGCGTTTTTTCAGTTGGTATAAATGGAAAAAACTCGGGATTCCAAATCCTCTACACAAAAATAAAATCATTTCTTGCCCTTTCCGCTTCAATCGTCGTCGTCAAAATCCTTTCTTCTACTTCCTAGAGAGAGAGAGAGAGAGAGAGAGAGAGAGAAACACAGACGAAGTAGAGAGAGAAAATGGCGGTAGAATTGAAGAGAGGAATTCCTCTATTATTTCAACAATACAAAGCTTTACTAAAGAAAAACCTATTACTTTCATGGAGAAACAAAAGAGCTACGTTTATGCAATTATTCTCTTCTTTATTCTTCATCTTTCTCATTTTCTGTATTGGTAAAGCTAATAATTCTAGGTTAAATGATTCAACTTCTTTTCAAAACGTATTTGATCCTAAACCACTTGTTTCACCACCGATTCCACCTTGTGAAGATAAGTTTTATATTAAACTTCCTTGTTACGATTTCGTTTGGAGTGGAAATCAAAGTCCAACGATTCAATCAATTGTTAACAATATTATGATCAATAATCCTGGAAGACCGATTCCTGCTAATAAGGTAAAAATTCTTCCTAAATCAAAATTTTAGTTTATTGAGATCTGTATATTATTATTAGTTTATCAAGTATCAGATGAACTAAAGAGATCTAAATCTTGAATTTATAGTCTAAATTGGAGAGTTTTCGATTTGAATTTAATTGGTGAATTTGTTCTGTTTCTTATGATTTTATTTGTTTGTGGAAAGAAAATATAGTAGATTGTAGTGTATTTGATTATTATTTGTATGCTGAAATTGATGAATCATAGCGTTGGTTTATGGGGGATTTCAGTAATTAGGTCACACAAAGAGGGAAAATTTATTGAGAAATTGAAATATCAAAAGATTGTCAAAGATTCAAGTGTTAAAAAATCGAACTTTTTGACTGTTAATGTAAATGTTTTTCTCTTTTAAAATGAAGCTTTTGAGTTTTATATCGTACTTGAATTGTACAGGTTAGATCATTTGCTACACCAGCTGAAGTAGACTCTTGGCTTTTCAGTGATCCAATGCGTTGTCCTGGAGCACTACACTTTGTGGATAGGAATGCTTCTGTAATAAGCTATGGGATTCAGACAAACTCCACGAATGTGGCCAAGCGAGGAAAGAATGAAGACCCAACATTTAAATTTCAGGTTCCACTTCAAATTGCTGCGGAGCGTGAGATAGCTAGATCACTGATTCGAGGTACTCCCTTCTTCTTTGCTTTTGTTCCTTTTCTTTCTGTAAAAACTTAATCTAGCACAATATTTTGTACTTATGGGATGATTCCATGCATGTGCAGTTCCTAATTTTAGCTGGCTTGTTGGACTTACGGAATTTGCTCATCCTGCTGTGGGCACTTTTTCTATCATGGGGGTGGTAGGACCAACCTTCTTCCTTGCAATTTCTATGTTCGCTTTTGTGTTTGAAATTGGGGCCTTGGTTACCGAGAAAGAACTCAAGCTACGGCAGGTATTGTTTTATGTTTTTTCACATATTATTGGATTTAAATCATTTTACTTTATGATCAAAATGATAAGAAGTGCGGTTTTGTCAATTATTGTTTTCCCTTTCTCAAATTTATGTTGGAATTTGCAGGCGATGTCTATAATGGGTCTTTATGAGACTTCCTATTGGTTATCATGGCTCACTTGGGAGACTACGGTCACACTTGTTTCATCACTCTTCATTGTTCTCTTTGGGATGATGTTTCAGTTCGACTTTTTCCTACATAATAGTTTTGCAATTCTGTTTCTTATTTTCTTCCTTTTCCAGTTCAATATGGTAAGCACCTCTCAGCAGTTTATTGGATGCTATTATAGGATTTACAATCTTTTTGTAACTCATTAATTCTGTTTGTGGCTTATGATGCTAGATTGGCCTGGCCTTCTTGATATCAACTTTCATTAGCAAGTCGTCATCGGCAACAACTGTTGGTTTTTCTGTATTCATTGTTGGCTTTCTTACCCAGGCAAGATTCCCCTCTCAAATTTGTAGAAACTACTAGTGTTGATGCAGTTAATATAGCAGTTGCTTTCTGTATTGCT
>BEHA01001235.1:0-11265 GCA_002897215.1 Eschscholzia californica subsp. californica | reverse complement strand
TTACCCAAGGTGCAGATCCGGTGGTTGTTGCTGAGGATGGGAAAGTGAAATTGTTTCCTGTCATCTTGTTGCCAAAGGAAAAGCTCGTCGATACAAATGGAGCAGGTAAATACTTACATTTTTCTTCTTTAAGCGCTTTAGAACTGCCAGGGTTCACAAACTTTAGGATCTCTTGTTCCCAACCTAAGATTAGAAAAGAAAATATTTGTAAGAAAAACGAATCCACATAAAGCAGAATTTTTGCGTGGTTGGCAACGCCATCCGACGGCGATTCAAATCAAGAGTATCTGCAGAACTTGAAACCGTTTTATACCATCTTCAATTTTCCACAGCAGGGCATAAACAAAACGACCCTAACCAATTAGGACTTCTTAACTAAGAGTAAAGAATCACAGTTGAGTCGTTTACCTCTGCTAACAAATTGGCACAAGAAAATTGGGGTTTAACTCCAAATCTCCACTACAATCTTCCACCTAAATAGTGAAACCCTACAACAGGACATGTTAGTATCTACGTCATGCATAAAGTCTCTCAAAATATTGCAACTGATTAGGGAAGTCCCCAGAGTTTAGAGAGATAAACATGTTTTATTTGGTGAGAACGTTTTCATACTAAACTAGTAAAATCACCATCTTTAAACTTTGAAGTACTCGAAAATGTATTAATTGCATATTGACAGAACAATAAATTCTGTGTTTTCGGATTTTGCAGGAGATGCATTTGTTGGGGGCTTTCTATCTCAGTTGGTCAAGGACAAACCAATAGAGGATTGCGTGAAGGCTGGTTGCTATGCCGCAAATGTTATCATCCAGAGGTCTGGTTGTACCTACCCGGAGAAGCCCGATTTTGAATAGGCTCAAATTTCTTTCGAGTTGGTTAGTAAAAATTTGTCAACTTGATTAGTACCCTAATTATGTGGATCAGCAAACAGCGCGAAAGTAGATATTCAACAAGTTTTAAGTATTAATCTTTGTCGTCCGATGTATTACCCCAAGTTGAATTTCTTTTCTATTTCGAGTGTTATCAGAATAGAGGGATAATTTTCAGAAATAAAAACAACTAAGATATAATGCTAGTGTTTGATTTTTCTTTCTTGTTTTCTACCATGGACCCATGGTTGATTGTACTACGAATTTGTAGCCAAACAGAAAGCTATAAACTACTCCTGCAATTTAAACCATGTACCAAAATGATCAAATTGTTGATTTGTTTTTCGAAAAAAAAACTAGGGAAGCCTTTGAGTACCTCAACAGCAAACTTTGGTACAAATAAATGGTAGATGTTACTGATATACAATACTACCAAACATCTGATTCTAAAATAAGTTCGTTCCATCAGTTAGACAAGACAAGTCCCATGGGGTTCCATTTGTTAGATAAGACAAGTCCGATGGGGTTCGATTGGTTAGATAAGACAAGTCCGGTGGGGCTCGATTGGTTAGATAAGACAAGTCCGATGGGGGTTCCATTGGTTAGATAAGACAAGTCCGATGGGATGGTGCCAAATTTCCCACTGAAAATGACAACTACTTTGACAACAGGACAAATGAACATCCACACAAGCTTCTTTGAGCACTCCAATTGGACCATCTTTTTTTCTATTGCTGTCGAAGTTGTTAACCTTGGGCATAACTAACAATTTATAATTTAACCTTCCTACCTTAATGATCATTAACTAGGAATCTGTATTGATGATCCTCAACTAGGAATCCTGTCTGAATTATTCCCCAATGGGGGTCCAAATACATGCATGGACATGGGAAGTGGTATCTCTCTTTCCCTCTGACTCTTGCCCATATCCAACACTAATGAGGAAGAGGTTGTGGATTCCTAGATCATAAATAAGTTACTCAACAACTCTCTCTCTCTCTCTCTCTCTCTCTCTCTCTCTCTCTCTATATATATATATATATATATAGATATATATATATATTATATACACACACACACACATTCATGCACCCAAGAATCCACCTTAAAACAAGATGATTAAATTCTTTTGATCAATTAATGCATCTTAAAATGCCTAAGAAACAAAATTACATTCCATATACATAGATTCAATTCTAAAGAGATCATACTTGAACCAAATACTACTTCATACCCTAATACTATGCTAATTAATAAGCTTAATTAGAACAAAAAGTCACAGCAAATTAGTGAAAACTACTCAACTTTCTCTCTTATAAAATTAGTTAAATCTGATCATAAACTCCTTAGTATCTATCCTAAAAGAACTAAGAAAGTAGTTAAGGAAAGAAAAAGATCCTTGTCTTCTGTGGAGTGTTAGTTCTAGCGGCGAAGCGAATGACATTGAGGAAAACTTTCTCTTCACAAGGAATACAAAGCTTTGAATGGGGTTGAGTGAATTCATACTCTTCTCTTGCTCTATCAAGCAATGCCATGAACAAGGGATGATTTAATAAGCTCATTTTGATGACAAATCTCTTGTATTTTTCTCCTACATATACTACCAAGTGACCCTTTGGGACATCTCTTGGAATTCCCATCATGGGTTTGGTTTCTTTCTTTGAATTCTCTTCTTCTTGATCTTCATGAAATAAAGTAGTAGTAGTACTAGTACAATTAGGGTTATACCAAAGACCCCAACAATGCAAGCAACAATATTTATAAGTTGAAGTAGGAAGCACTAATTTACTGCTCATCTTCCTCCACTTATTAAGATATGCTTTCAAAAATTTACTCTTCATCATTGGTTTTGTTTAGGATTTGTAATTACTAGTTAAAAGATCAAAATGGAAGTGTGGGTAGAGAGAGAGAGAGAGAGAGAGAGAGAGAGAGAGAGAGAGAGATGGGTGGTATGCTTGTGACCATGAGTATGAGGTATATATAAAGAAAAGAAGTGTGCATGCCTCATAAGCCATTATTAGTGATTAAATTTGTAGGCATTAAATTGTTAGAAATGATGGTATCCAACTAGCTATACCCTATAGTGATTATGAAATTTCTATATATTGTGATTTTGTGTGTGATAGCTTACCTATTAGAATATATGATGGATGGAGATGGATCAAGATTCCACTGACCAAGGCATTTGAAGATCTCTAATTAATAATACATTTCTTTTTGTAATTATTATAGACAGGGTCCTAGGAAAGTAAGATACCAAATCACTCTACAAATAGGAGAGAATTTTCACGTATTTTATTATTGAGTAGCATCAAAGTCATTCTAACGGACCATTAATCATACATTTGTTGAGAATTCCTTTCAAGCGTGTGCATGTTCTATTGCAAGATTTTAGTGGTCTATCATATATTCTAGTAGTACCTCAATTATGGTCTTCTTTATTTTTCTTAAGGGCATGCAATTCTTTTCCCCTTTCATGTATACTTACTACTAAGTTTGTATTTATCGAACTCAAAGTCATTGGTGTGGCGATTAGTTTTTTATATACTGATTGTTTGTGTATTTGTACGGATTGTTCTAACGCAACAATTTTGTATTGACTTACATGGAGCAATCATAATATTAACGCGGACAATGTCATTGTCACATAGCTTTGTGAGATTCCAAAGGAGGATTCTTAGAGAATTTATATAGGAATCTATAGGCCCATGAATAATCATTTTCAGAGGATTTCTAAAGATGATGGTACATTATTGTACACCTTTGGTACGAAAATGTACGATCCTCCTACTTTCTATGGGACTCTATCTAGAAAGTTTCATCATGAAATCAATAATATATGTGTTTGATCTTTCAAGGTTCCAAAGGTTAATTAAGACCCCACAAGTTGGAAAGAAAAAGATAAGAGGATAAGCTTATGGAGAAAATATGATAGAAGAATGGGGTGAGAGCTTCTTGGGGTTAGTGAAGCTTTTATCTATTTACTATTTCCCCATTCTCTTATCAGAATAAATATTGAAAACATGCCTACTCCCAATTCAATTTCATATTCATTTTATATAATTAATTTTTTGCATATTAAAAATTGAATGTTTGTGCTTGGGTGAATCTCTAAAAACATTATAGTCTAAGAAGTAGTTCAGTTGGTCTAACACTACGAATATTTTAAAGTATAATAACCGTGTACGGTGTACGTAGACATAGAATCATGTAAATGAGTTAAAATATACATAAACGGGTCAAACAAATCGATGACTAAAGAGAGTTTAATAGTTAATATTTATCCTAATTATGATAAACTAAGATGATATGAAGGTGAGGTCTGAAGCACTTTGATCCTTAATTGTTTAAGCTATCCATGTTTCTTTACTTTTTTGACTTTGGTCAATCTGTAAGTTTACTTTTATTCCACTACTTATCTTGTTCTTTTAGATTTATATGATTTTAATCTTCTTAGTGTTCTCCATTTTGTAAATGTTGCCATTCAACTCAATGTTTAGTAATTTGTGTTTGTTTAAGTTAAAAAACAAAGTTAAAAGATTTAGAGCAATTAATTAAGCTCTTAACTTTATCCCAATGTCAAATATAAACATCCTTGTCGGTTTAAAAAAAGATTTTAATGACGATTGAAATGAATCATATACTGATATACTACTAGAGACCATTAGAGCAATAAAAGAATTGTTCAATATTCAATCTAATTAAGTGATTGAAAAGGCAACCTGCGCGTATAACCTTTGTGTCTTGTAGTGATTTAGAGGTTTTGTCGACATTTTTCACTTAATTGGGTTTAATTATGATAACTTTAGGTTTATAAAGTGGAGCACATGCAATTTTAAATTTTATTTGAAAAGACAGTGTAAGAAAATGATATAAGCCGTCATCGACTGCTAAGAAAAGGTTGCAATGGTGCATGCATACGTTTGTTTCTTATTTATTTATGGTTAACAAAACGTACGTAAAAGGACAACTTAGAGTTTTGCAAAAAGGAATTCTAGAATAGTATGCCACAATTTCATCAAAAAAAAAAGAATAGTATGCCACCAAGTTTACAATAAGAACCTTCACATACTAATTTATAGATAGATGAGGCAGGATCGTCGCTAAGAATTTAAAAGTTCGTCGCCAAATTTCAAACATGACCTTTTTGTATGAAAAACACAAAAGTTGAAAGAGATCATAACTTTTTTTGTTTTGAAATGATTTAACCATAAAAGAAGAATTCAAATCGTTGAGAAATCTAAACTCAAAGTATGATGTCAATATATGGTTGGCCTAAGATTTTCATGTAAAATTTCTCTACTTTGATGAATATTTTATTTTCATAAAATATTATTTTGGAATTAAAGAAATGAAATTAAACTATGAGAATAAGGAATCGACATTTAGGTGTCGTTTGACAACCAAAAGTATAAGTACATTTGCTTGTAGTAGAAGTTGTTTTGCTTCAAAAAAGTAAAAAAATTATCACAAGTCTGTTTGACAAAAATGTTATAAGTAAAAAAAAGTCAAAAAGTTAGTTTGATAATGTAATTTTTATTTTCTCATAAAGATATTTGATTTCAATTAAATTTATTTAGAATTTTCATGATTACTCTTTCGGAAGAGTTGGTGGTGATATTAGTGGTGGTGGTGGTTGTGATGTTATTGAGGTGTGATGGTGGTTGTGGAGGTACAACGGTAGGGATATGGTTGTGGTGGAGGCGTGGAGGTACTGAATGATATATGTACTTGGAGTCTAAAGGTATATCCTTCCGAAGGAATGCCCTTCGACCAAGATGGCAATGCGTACGATTTGACTCATAGGATAATGATGACTTTATAGGAATATCAATCAATTCGGTTCAATTAGGAGTCGTAATGCTTAGCTAGAAGCCGCTTACGATTGTCAGATCAGTTCGGTTATCAGCGGCTAACATAAACCGGATCCTGCAACGGGTTAAACATAAGAATTGGTAACTTGAACAGTGAGAATAGACTAATGGTAACTAGTATATATATGGATATGATCCAGTCTAAGAGATAGAAAGAATCGGGCTCGAAAGAGAACTCCGAAAAGGCAAAAACCCACTTTAAGAGTGCAACAAGGGATTCCCTTAAGGGGAGATCCTTGGCCGGCCTTATTAAGGGGGTGTGCCGGACAGAGTAAGCCCATTAAGGGCTACTCTGGCCGGCCACATCATGGGGAAACCCTAATTAGGGTTTTCCTCATATTAAGAGTCCTAGTTAGTTTAACACTAACTTGTACTTATCTTTTCTGATCGACTTTTAGGATTCCTTACTTGAGCGGGACTCTACTAAGGTAATGCCTATATAAAGCCCCATTATGAGTTCAGAAAAGGTGTGGATTTTCTCTGAAGAAAATCATTCTCTTCACACAACTATTGAAGAGAGAGGATTTTAGAGAAAAATTTCCTATTCTATCTATCAAGTCTAGAAGAAGCAGTTTTTCATCTCAACCTTCAAGAAGGTCCTAGCTGATTGAAAGAAGGGAGTTCGAGTTATACAATTCGGTGTCTCAAGTAGAGGAACTCCACTTGAAGCTCTTTATCTTTCGAATACTGGTCGGAATTTAGTTCGTGGGAAAACGATTAAAGATATTCTTCTTCCTTCTAGTTTATAGTTAGTTCATGTATAAATCCTGAATAACTTAGTGTTAAACATTAGATGTTTGAGATTCCGCTTACAACACTAGTTAGATAATTAGTATGTATTAGATACGTACAAAACCCTACAGTGGCATCACGAGTCGTTTGCAGGAAACTATCTTTGGCTAGAACGAATTAGTTTCGAACTTAAGATTGATAGATAAAATTGTTTGAATAGAGATTCAGACAAAACTTTGATTAGTTTGAAAAAGTTTTAAACACAATCAAACATGCATTTGTAAGGGTTTCAATGCATAGAATCGTTAAAATTTTATGTTTTTTAAAAGGGTTTCGAAAACGGATTTAATAGATAAAAAAATTTGAAAAACGAATTTCAAAATCATGGATTTTGGGTGTTGAATATGAGAAATACAACAGTTTTTCATGAAAACAGTAGGAAGAAGAAGGTAAAAGTCGGTTGGAGGGAGGAATTTTGAAAAATCAAAAGACCTCATAGGTCCGGACCGGCCAGGACGCGTCTGGACCAGATAGCAGGTCTCATGACAGAGTCCCGAGACAATAAAACACGGGACAGGAAGTCCCGATCCGTCTAGGACCGGGATTCTTAATCCCGAACGGACTAGGAGTCCGAGATGTTCGCATCTCGGACATCCCAGACGCGTTTGGGAAGTCCCAATCCGAGTTGGACTAGGACGGTCTGAGATGTTCGCATCTAGGACCGAGACCAGGGACGTGCGTCCAGACGCATATAGATGCGCCTGGAAGCATCTAGGATGCGTCTGGAAGCATCTAAAGTGTGTCTGGAAGCATCCAGACGCACCTAAGGTGCAACTGGAACGTCTAGACGCGTCTGGCACGTCCAGGCACGTCTCGGACTTGGAGTCCGAGACAGTCTTCCTGTCCAACCCGTTCCAACCGAGCATGGCCTAGGGCCATGGCGTGCCAGACCGCATCTTTTCGAGTTTGACTTGGGCCTATTGGGCCTTGACTCGAGTGAGAGATTTTCTTACTTTTTCTTCCGATTCCGAAACATTATTTTTCCGACATTGACCCGGGCTATCCGAAAGTCCAAAACGGAGTTTTTCCAAGTTTGATTTTAGAAATCATAAAGGAAGAAACTAAATGGGCCATTAGTCCGAATTTTATGAAAATAGACTTAGAAAGCCCATTAGACATAGATTTGTCACGATATCCCACAATTAGCTATACGGAACATAGCAAAACCTAGAAACGAATTTAGGTCACATAATTTATTTATGATTGTCATATATTTTGTATGTATATGTGAATGCGTAGTATAGTATTGCCTTTAGTTAAGTAAACGATTCTTGTTTCTAAGCACAAACGAGTATGTGCCCGAATAATACTTAGAGTATAGGGTCTACAAAAGCCGTTGATGAATCAGATGATGAGGTCATGATTCGAGTGGGAGTAATCAATGGAGGTTCAAATATGAAATCCAAAAGAACCATTAGGCGAACAAGAATAAACTAAAAGATAAAAGATCTTTTAGGAGACTCTACTAAGGTTTTAGATAAAACTTTACGAGAATTCACGTAAAAACGTACGTATAAAAGTCACGAATGGTTACGATAGAGTTCACAGTAACGCAAACCTGATAAATACGTAATAATTCCTAAAAGAATTTTGAGTATAAGCCTACCCAGAAATAAGACATCTCTTGATCCCTTGTTTATCGATGGTGGATCTGCCTTGCAGAGTGCCAACTTTTACCGGGACAATACTGAAGGAGTTGAAGGAGATGTCCTTCGACCAAGACGGCAATGCGAGCAATATGTCGGATAGGACAATTGATGAAGAAGATCATCAAGTCCGATTGATTTAGTGGTCGTAGTGTTTAGCTAGAAACCAACTACGATCGTCGAATTACGAAATAATTCGCGGTTAACTTCGATCGGATCCTACATCGGGTTACACATAAGAATGGATATTTAATCGGATGATATGACTAGTGAGAGTGTGATATGACTAGTGAGAGTGTGATATAACATTGGGAATGTCCCATAAACATATCTCATAGGCCTAAATAGAATTTGGGCAAAAGATAGCAAAAAGGCCCGAAATAAGGGTTTTGGGCCTAGACCGATTCGGGTACTTATAGGACTCGGATTGGGCTGAATTTTGGAGGGTTAGTTTCTGATATAATAAGAATTATATCTGACAATTTTCATGGTGTTTGGACACCTCCTCCTTAGGGAATTGAGAAAATATCAATAGTTGCTATTTTCGACAATTTCCCTAATCTTATTCTAAAGGTGTTTTAGGAAACCTAAAAGGAGGTGGATTCTTATTAGGGTTATATATAAACACTCTTAGGGCAGAGAATAAGGTGTAGAATTTCTCTCTAAGCTTTCTTACTCTACCACATCAAGTAGAGAGGAGAAAGTGAGCTAATTCCCAAGCTATCTTCTAGTCAAGTAAGAAGAAGGTCTTCTTATTATCAAACCACCATTGGAGTGCTAGCGAGCTTTCAAGGAGGGAGATTAAATACACTATTCGGTGTCCCAAGTAGAGGAGCTACGTTTGAAGCTCTTGGTCTTCTTTAATCTATTCAACTAGCTCGAAGGAAATAGCGATTAAGGTAATCTATTGTCTTCTTATTAGTTAATTACTAGTTTTGCATGATGATCTTGGGGATATTAGTGTTAGACATTAGATGTCGTTATCCGCTATAAACAATAGTATAAGGATATAAATCCCTTCAAATACAGGTAGTCAGCAAAAGGGTTTTGGATTTCGAGGCAAATGATTAAGTTTGACACTCAAGTGTGAAACTAATCAACCAAGAACCATAGGAGTATGATCAGTAGAGATGTTACTCACCCAGGACGACGGAGTTAAGGACAGTGCCCTAGTACGCTTAACTTCGAAGAATTGAGATCTTGGAATCGTATTATTTAAACCAGGGATAAGAATTTTGAATAATATGGCAAAATTAGAATTTTGATAGGATAACAAGTTTAAGTCACTTTGCATTCTTTACATGTAGTTTAATTATGACATTCGACGATATCTTCAACCTCTACATGGTGATGGAAAAATTGAACGACACGAATTACGTTCAATGGGAAAGAAATCTGAGAAAGATTCTCGAGAAAAGAGCAGAAGTATTAGACACACCAATCCCGGTACTTACTGATGTGGCGTGAAAATGCCACATTTAGGTCACTTAACTTTGATGAGTTAGTTCTTTTTTAGTTTTATTTCTAATTATTTATGTGTTTCATTGCTAGGTAGTTTATTTGGGGTTTGGCGTGTAAATTGGAATAAAGAGAGCGAATTATCACATTTTCATCTTATGCGGCAAAAGGGAAGAAAAGAGTACCAGGGGTATTTTGGTCATTTTGGTCAATATCAGAAGTCAAACAACAAGTGAGGTCAATGACGAGTCCGACGGTGAAAACGGAAGTCGATTCGGAGTTCGGACGGAAAAGTTGTGAATGAAAGAAGTCGAGGTTCGGTCTTGAAACAAGGATTCTATGAAGGCACCCCCTTGGTTCTAAATGTAGAGACAAGATGAAGGCACTCCCTTGCTTTAGAAAGAAGCCCAACCCAAGAGCCCAAAGAGGAAGAGAACAATAGAGATTCTATGGGCACCCTTTTGGTCCAAGTCAAGAGTCCTTAATGATGGACAAAGTCAAGGGTTTGAAGTAGTCTAAAGACTTAGTCAACTTGACTAAGTCTAGGATTTTTATTCAAGTTAGACACTATTCATCATCTTCTTCACCAAGAAAGGAGCTACCAAGCAAGAGAGAGAAAATAGGCAAGAGGGTTTCTAGGGTTTGAGTTTTTGTTCAAGAGGTTGAAAGGGTTTGAAGAGAAGGGAAAAGAGAGAAGAGGAGCCGGCCAAGCTAGGCCGGCCAAGCTAGGCCGGCCAACACTAAGGCCGGCCATAGCTTGGCCGGAAAAATCGCGGAAGCAGCTGCTGCAAGAACCAGCAGCCACTCGGGAAAGCTGCTGCTAGAGCGGGAGCGGCCAGGGACGTGCACAACAGCAGCTCCGGCACGGGCAGAGACGTGCACAGCAGCAGCTGCCGGCACGGACTGAAGTCTTCACGGGACGCGTCTGCAGCCTTCACGGGATGCATCTGCAGCAGCACGGGCCGGAATCTCCATGCTCTCTTGGCCGGATTTCATGCTTTTTGGCCGGATTTGTTCTTATCTTTGGCCAGATTTTCAAGGGTTTTCCGGCTACCTTCGTGGCACGAAAACTTAGGGCTTTTACTCCCCTCACTAGTTGCTAGCTATCCCTTGTGTTTGATTTGGTTTTGGTGGTGAAATCTTAGAGAGAGAAACCTTGAGTTGAGCTTTAATGGTGGTGGGTTCTAAATGAAGAAGATGAGTCTGGTTGTTAAGGGGAGATCTGATTTTTACTCGGGGACACCCATTATGCACTGTTAAGGGGAAATCCACAAATTTGCTAAGGGGAAATCGGCTGAACCTCAACTACTCAAATTTTCCGACGAACCTAGCCTCGAACCACATCGAAAAAGGGGGATTTTCTCTTCATCTTCTTTTCATTTTTTATTCATTCAACATTTTAGCTAACTCTCGTGTGTCGTTGATGAGATGAAATGTGATGAATTTGTGATTATCTATGTGATGATTTAATGTTTTGATAATAAATTGATGTTTACTTATTTTGATTACTTGTTTCAATCGTTTTTCATGTGTCTTATCAAGTATTTCGCATAGTTAATTGATTAGACAAGGTGATCGATATCGACCGTAGTCTAGATTCAAATTTCATGTGTCTTGTCATGCACT
>BEHA01001228.1:1283633-1293897 GCA_002897215.1 Eschscholzia californica subsp. californica | reverse complement strand
CATTCTAGCCTACTAGTGGCCCCACATAATTTACATAATCCTCACCCTTAACTTTCTTTCTATAGAGTATCATGATCTTAAGAGGAAGATACTCAATTCTTGACCAGAACTTCCAACTGGGTTAATCATGTGAAACGATTCCGAGTCAACCGATCCAATAACTCGTTCAAAACTAGCTCTTAAATACATAAGTTCTCCTTCTTGATCAGATTTTGGTGACACCTGTAAAACACCAGCACCCACGGAAACCGATTTCATGACTTTAAAAACCTCCGTATCACTTTCCGTCATCTTCCGTTTGATGGCAAATCCGGCTTTTCGGCCGTTACAATAAAGAGACCAAACCGGGACAGAAAAGAGGGACCGATTTACTGAGTTGGAATGAGTGTTGACTCGGTCACATTCAAGAGCGATTCGTAGTAACCCATATTGCATTTCTTTAGCAAGATAAGCAGTTGGAACAGCAAATTCAAGTAGTAAAAGAGGAGCACTTTTTGAATCGTCTTGAAGACAAAAACTGACTCGGCCTTTTCTATAACCAAAGAATGTACCGGTTACGGTCGAACCATGAGTTGACTCAGTATCACTTGAAGATGAATCGGTTACTTGTTGAAATCCACAACATGGAACCATACATTCAACAAGTGATCGGAAAGATCGTCGGAATCTGACTTCACGACCACAATTTATGTCTGTGGGTGTTTCTATAATATGTAGAGGGCCTCTTTGACTTCCCATATCTATCATCCTCATGATTTTAGAAATTCTAAAGAGAGAATAAAATTGAGAGAGAGAGAGAGAGGAATTAGTTAGTGAAGATGGTGGTGGAGGGAGAATGAAGTGAGGGGTTTAAATAAGCATAGGATTTAAAGAAGAAGAAGAAGAAGAAAAGAATGAAAGGTATTGAGAGTAAAGGGTCCCACGAATTTGGAAAATAATATTGTTATCTCATTATTATCTTTTAGTCACTAGTTATAGATATCTAATTAATTTAGTTTAGGAAGCTTTTATGGTTATGTTGATTGCTTAACCATATTATTTTCTACTTTCCTTTGCATTTGTGTTGTTATTTGTTTCTCGATAACAGTTTTTCTCTGATGAAATCATCCTCTTTTTTCCCTTTAACATTTACGTTAAGATTTTCGATAATAAATGTTAGAGAGTCTACTCCACTCGGCTAAACCGAGTGGATTAGTCCATTGATTAGGAAAAGGTTTCCTACTATAATTAGGAATCCTAGTCCTAGTTTAATTAGGAATGTTGTAGTAATTAGTTTTTCTATTTCTATTTTCTATTTCTAAAACTTCTTCAATGTAAACCTATATAAAGAGATCAAACCATAATGTAATAATCATGTTATTGTGAATAAACAAAGGTTTTACCTAATCTCTCTCACGATCAACATCTTCTTCTTCTCGACATCATCGAAGCTCTCTCACTCCATCTCTCGGTCTCACCCGAAGCTGCTACACAGTCCTCTCGGATTCAACCGAGTTTACTCTTTCTCTCGCTCTCGGTTTCACCCGAGAGCCATTATCATAGCTCTCGGGTTCAGCCGAGAGTTACTTCTCCTCCTCTCGGTTCACACCGAGAGCATCTCCTTCCCACTTCTCGGCTTCAACCGAGATATTGCTACATCACCCTCGGCTTCATCCGAGTCGATCATCAAGAGGTTAGTACCTCTTGAACAACTCGCAAGACTTTATTTGAAACCAAGCAAAAATATCTTGAAGCAAAAAAAAACGTAGCTGCAATTAGTACAAAGATATATGCAAGAATAATTGTAGCTTTGATTAGTACAAATCTTGACAATCATTTTGTCCCCATTTAATTCTTGTACAATCAATCACCATTTTCCTGTTACTACGATTTATTATAAGATAATTATATCATTTTTAAATGGATTACTATCTAAACCCATTGTATGATAACTCAGAAACATTGTTTTTCTATAGTAATATAGTTTCTAAAGAATGCATTTTCTTTTATTGAGTGCGCAGTGACGTGTATATATTTCTACGAGAAATATGGGAGCTCAAATCTTATCATTTTTTATGAAAAATTGAGAAGTGACCGTTGCATCACCATTTTGTGGACATTGATTTAGAGTTTCCCCAATCTTGTTTTAAGGCCTTATACCTAATCAAAATGGGTTTGTCTAAAAAAAAATAGAAGCTCTAGAGTAATTAAGTAATCAATCGAGGAAGTTGATGTAACATTTCATATATGTATGTGTATATGCTGGTTAAAAGTAGTGAAGTAGTCAGCATAAATCAGAAGTGGTCGATCTTCAAGGGACCAAACAAGAGAAGACTTGACAGGCTGACATTCCCATACAAGAAATCGAATAAAGGGACTAAAGATAATTTTACACGTCAGACCAATATGAATTCAATATTACAGAAAGGACCTTCTGTCCGTCCACTTTCCCGACTGATACCAACCGAATTACATGAGCGTTCTATTAGGATTGGTTACAGAAGGAAGTATGATATGTATTTGAAAAATGTCTGGAATATCTTCCGTGCACTCCTATATATACCGTTTTTCCTAGGTAGATATAATATTATTCCACACGTTCTTGATGTTGTGATAATACGACATTACAACTTAATTTCTTATTAAAGGTGGTATGATGGACGATATACGAATAGTATCCTAGTCGAAATCATATGTACTTATCTGCAAATTTGAATCATTTGGTGTAAATGCGATTTTTTAAACTACTTTTATGAGTTCTTACAATAATTTGTATTCGTTCCAGAGTTTTATGTTTTATAAAAGAACATTTTCATTATGCATGGTATGTATATATAAATGAAAGGTGTAAGATGATGAAATGGACCAATCAACTTTTGTTAGCTCCATCTTCTTTTAACCCAGCAATCCATGTGAATTATGCATGGGTTTTTTGTGTCATTACTGTATACACATCTATTATCTTTGTTGGGATTCTATTGTATTATGAACTAGGGACCATTATCTTTTGTCTTTGTTTTTATATGACATTTTCATTCTTCTTTGTTTATCTTGTGTGTTGAACTTAAGATCATGAAAAAGTTTGAGTGTCTAAATGACGAAAATTCAAACTAGTATTCGTAGAGGAGCAACATCGCTATCACACTTGTTTGTTGATGGCTATTTGTTCTGAGATCTATGGTATACTCACCTCTATTTTGGAGATAACTATTAGATTACGTGACTGCCCACGTGTATATGTTTTGTTATTCTGTGATCACAATCACAACTAAGTTGAAAGATAAGTAGATCCACTAAACAAGATATGATGGTCCACCATATATATATATATATATATATATATATATATATATATACCTATATTCATCGACGATACGGACCACTAGCAAAATCGGAAAGAGAATAATTGAGAACATCAGTTTTGGAATTCAAAGAATCCATCCGAAAACTTAGGGAGCAATTGACCAGAGTAGGAAAATTTGGGACCATTTGAGAAATTTACCCCACAATCTTAGGGAAAACTCAAAACAAAATAATGGATACAGAGTTGAATAGAAATCATATTTTTAAATATAATAATAGGTTAAAGTAAATAAGATTGAGAATTCCATGCATAAGCAATGATGTTTCTCAATCATGCGTGGTCTTTCATTGATCATACTAATCCTTTTCTACTCAAAGGTTTCATTCAAACTTCTATTAACTTTATTGAATAATTTTTCATTATTGTCAAATTTCTCCAATGGTGAGCTTGGATTACAATCTCTATTTTTTAATTAAAAGAGCAGAATGCTTCTTTCTATGATTAATTTGGTGGCCAAGATATAAGTTTTCCTCATATTTCTCTTTCTCTATAGAACTATTTTCAAATGTTCATTTTACGTACTATAAGCGAAGAGCCTTAGACACTATTAATTAGTTCGTTATAAAACTTGCGTCGTTGTCGTACAAGTGCCTAGACAAAAAGGGATAATAGGAATTCATTATTATTCTCTAAAAGAATAGAGAGGTAGCAAATTCAAAAGTGTATTCAAAGCAAATAAGGGTTTGGTCCTACTACAACATGATTGGAAAGGGGGACTAGGTTTTGCACGCTCATTCTCCACCCCATTTTGTTTCCTTTCACTCAATTATTCATTCCTTGCCACGCCCTTATCTTTCTTTACTTCTGGCTGTTCTTTTTGCCTTAGAATATCTCTGCTTTTAGTTTAATAATCTTTTCTACTCATATATAATATTATTATAATTAATAAAAAAATTAAAAATTGAGGACGCGTTTTGGGAGAAGGGAGATGAATTTCTATGTGGATTTAAAAAAAAATTTATATTAATTATTAATAAATTTATTATTTGTTGACATCATTATCAATTCCATTAAATGATCTTATAATGCAATTCAATCCCCTAAACAAATTCTGTAGGGTTAAAAAAATATAGTTCGGTAACTCATTATGTAAGCTTGAGCCATTCATGATTTGTTTTAAGCTATCGTGTTGGAATAATATATAGGATTAGGACGTGTAGTCAATTATATATAAGCTAGGTTATGATTAGAAAACGAGATAAAGGATTTGATTGGTACTAAGAAGGTAATTAAGGTCACCATAATCATTATTTAGGATTAATAAAATCCCTCAAAAAGGAAGGGTTGTAGGTGACTACTATTCCAATATGGGTGCTTCTAAAGGCACCGGGTCAAAAGGCTGTTAGCATCCATCTCTGTTAGCACCAGGCTCAACTGCCCCTTTCTCTGTTAGCACCGTACAACTATGTAGGCACCAATCAAAGCCAACTTAACCCTAACACCTCCATCCGTTTATCACAAAACAAAACAAAATCTATCAGACGGACTGAACCAGTCCGAGCCTTAAGAGGACCAAACGGATCAGCTGATCCGGGACCTAAGAGGACAAAACGGATCAGCTGATCCGGGACCTAAGAGGACCAAACGGATCAGCTGATCCGGGACCTAAGAGGACCAAACGGATCAGCTGATCCGGGACCTAAGAGAGCCAAACGGATCAGCTGATCCGGGGCTTAAAAAACATCCCAATCCTCATTCTTTTTCTCGTGAACTCGACCATGACCAGCTCCTCTGCTACTTCTCGCAAGGTTTTCTTCATCTTTCTCTCTCTAAAAACCCTTATTCTTCATCTTTCTCTCTCTAAAAAC
The DNA here is from genome assembly GCA_002897215.1 of Eschscholzia californica subsp. californica. Taxonomy (NCBI): domain Eukaryota; kingdom Viridiplantae; phylum Streptophyta; class Magnoliopsida; order Ranunculales; family Papaveraceae; genus Eschscholzia; species Eschscholzia californica. Next base: position 1,288,746 of record BEHA01001228.1, on the reverse strand, counting down.
CCTTATTCTCTTTCTCGTGTACTTTTTATTTTCTATTTTGGGGGTGATTAATAAATGATAATAATAGGTGGGGTGATCAACAGAAGGACGGATTGGCGGACCAATGAAGTTATTTAAGAAGTGATCAAATGTGTTGAAGATGGTGGTTGGAAGTGAAAATGAAGAATCTGATCTAGTAGATAATATAGATCTCTTGGGATTTCCTATAATTTTTGTTTTCTTTAGTGGTGATGAATTTACTGAATTGGGTTGTGGTTTTGTTCTTGGGAAGAAGAAGGTTTTGGTATTGAATCTTTCAATCTTTCTTTTACATTTACAAAGGGGATATAGAAGGGATGAAGATGAACATGAGAAGGAAGATGAGAGAAAATGAATTTATTTTGTGGATGAAATTTGGTGAAGAAGGAAGAAGAGAGTGGACCCATTCTTTTGAATTTTGTATATTTACTAACAAGAATAGAAAGTAAATAAGAAAAAATGAAAGATTTTTTACTTACACTATCTAGATGAGCACCCATGATTTTTGTTTTGGAAAAAAGAATTGGTATTTTGTTTATTTTAGAAGAAGGAGATGGAAGAAGCAAATGAAGGTGAATGTCACCCACGTTAAAAACTGGTGCTTATAGAGAACTCGGGTCAATGACTATTGACCCGAGTCAAAAAAAAAATTCGGATGCTAACAGTCTTTTAGCCTGGTGCCTTTAGAAGCACCCTTCCAATATTTGATTTTATGGATGAAAAATTGAAAGCCTTTTTTGGTGGTAAAACTAAAGAGATACTTATTGGATTTTGAAACGACAACTCAAATTCTTGTATTTATTTAGAAAGGAATATTTGCTTTTTAAGAGATTTGGGTGGCATTTGGATTTTCCTCATCTTTAGGCTTTTCCATTTCATCCTCTATGATGATAAGATAAATTTAATTAGTGTTAATCACCTTTTTATCCTTATTATTTAATATGAACATAATGCTTATTATGGGGTTATGGTGAGTAGTTTTGATGTAGAAACGCAGCGGAATTAAAGAAGACGAATAAACTTAACAAGAACGATAAAATAAAGATGAAATAACTCGAAAATACTAAACTTTATTAAACTTCAAAGGGGTTTTCTCTTCAATCTGAGAATAATAGACAAACTAGATATCCTTTTATAGGATTCTGGACTTTCCTAGATAGACTTGAATTAGACTTCCTAAATAATTAAAATACTGCAACTGCCTAAATAACTAGACTCAAATCTGGACCTTTCCAATTATTGGAAATATTAAAATAGCATAATTTCCTAAACCTAATTTATCTAATAATCATACTAAAATAAGGACTCCTTAAATCTACTCTCTCTGGCCGGTTGGTCCATGACCGGGTTCGGTCATGGAAATAGTCTCCACGCCGGGTGCCCCTGCATCAAGTTTTATCTTACTTATTTTTTGTTATTAGTAGAAGTCTTGAAGATAAAAGGTAATTAGATTCCATTAATTAACACTAATTTGTTGGCAAGCCATTAAGCCAAGAGCCAAGGGTGGATGGTGATGGATACTGATTATCAGCCATTGTCCATTGCCCATTGGCATCTTTCCTAAAATTTAAGTCCTGCCCAATATGGACTATATACCCCCGAGATATGAAAGTTAGACTTTTCTAACTACTTGGTTAATTTAATTTGACAAAATACCAAAGCGACTTTATTTGTTATGGCATTCTTAAATACCTAGAAATAAATAAGAAAACAAATTACTATCACCGCTAGGGAGCTCCATCTATGGAGCTTGATTTGTAAAGATCCTCCAATGAAATCCGTTAGTGGATTCGGATTCGCATCTCTAACCCTAATGCCATTTGTACCAATTTTTTCTTTAACCACTCGTTCGCTCCTAAACAACGGAAGTTAGCTTTATTATTTTTTTTGACAAATGCTAAACGAAGCTGCATAATTGCTTCATAAAGCTATTTGCTAGACACAACCACTTATTTTTTATTAAATTGCTAAACAACACCAAAGATCGACTTATTGGTTTTATCTAGCAAATAATTTTTTGAATCTTAGAATGCTAAATACAACTATGTTTTAACTTCCCAAAATTATTATTTTTTTTTTGTTGAAATAACTTCCCAAAATTATTTACTAGACACAATTTTTTCTTTAATTAAATTATTAAACAAAAACAAAATTGGTTGTATTAGTGTTATCTAATATTTAAAAAAAAAAAACTTAAACGTGTTATAGGTTTTAAAAAATATACATTATTTTTCTGTAGTATGATTTTATGTAGTATGACTTTATGAAATATACATTATTAAGGTTTAAACTAAGCTTAAAAATATACAAAGTGACTTTATGTAGTATGATTTTATGAATATCTCATGGGATTTTTTTTTGTTGAAAATATATGTGTTGGTTTTTTTTGTTGAACAGTATCCGTTGGACTTGATAAACTAAAATTCTAATCTATAAATACCCGTTCGACTTGATAAACCAAAATTCTCATCTATAAACACGGTTTGATTTAATGAAATATACACTATTAAGGTTTAAACTAAGCTTGACTAAGTCATAATAGTTAGGGTTATAGAAGATACTTGGTGATTTTATGTATGATTTTATGAATGAATTTCCGTTGGGTTTAGCAATTTTAGACATAATCCAATTAATTTTATTTAGTTATTTTGTGTAATAATTTTTTTAGAGTTGTGTATAGAATGGAAGAGAGATTCGGTTCTACTTGATTTTTGGAGTTGGTGTTGGTTAGTAATTTAGGACACAATTTTAGTTAGTTTTATTTAGTTATTTTTGTCTAATAGTTGTCCTTAGTAAAACTGAAGTTGCATATAGTAGCATCCTTTTTTTTTGTTGACAATCAGAAGTTAGCTTTTGGTCCGGAATAACTTAACAAGGAAAAAAATCCAAGTAAAGAAACGAAACCAAAGACATTAAGTTTGGAGTTGAAATGTCAGGTTAGGGTTAGGTTCGGATGTTATAATGTCAAATCTCGAAGAGTAAAAATACAAACTACATGTATTTTACATGAGTTTGTGTCGGGTTCACATGGGATATGTTTTTTTTCTTTGTTGAGAAGACATGGGTTATGTTAGGTCCACATAGGCTATGTCAGGCGCACATTAGTTATCTCAGGCGAAAAACATTAGATATGAACAAGATATTTCAAAATGGACTGTGTACGAATTTATGTTAACGCAAACATAGTATATAATGGGACGGACATTCGGGAAATTTACTGTGCAAAATACCATATAAAGGAAAAGACGTTCTCAATGCAACAAAAAATAATTAAAAATGTATCGTGCATTAGAAAAATATGACATTTTGCACTGTATAAAATAGTTTTGTTTTTTTAGTGATAGCAAAGAGGTTTGTACGATATATTTTAGAGATGTCTCAGATTTTTCAGCATGAAATGCTATTGGTCTAAATTTATATGTGATTACTTATGAATGAACTGCAGAGTAGTGACTGAGAATCTGAGGATCAGATGCCAAACTTTATGGGAGACCCTATAGTACGTTAACATAAAGCTGAAAATGTATTTCACATATCAATAAATAAATATTCAAAATTATTCAATAATACGGAAGACATTAAATTATTCACGAAACCAAACTCGTAGTATGAAGTTTCTAATGATCGCTTCATTTAATTTCCTAGTAAAGTTTCTTTGATATACAAACAGTATAACAACTAAGTAATTAGACTCCTAGATGATCAAAGAAAATATGATGAATGTTGGAGATGATAGTCGAAAGGTATAGAACTAAGATTTCATATCACAATAGGCTATCATTAAACTTGAAAATGTTGTGAAAATTATTTTGGTATAAAACTGAAAAGTATATAAATATTTTAGTATAAAAAAGATAAAAATAAGAGAAATATTCATGCACACGATGTCTAATTTGATGTGTACCAGTCTAAATAACGAGGTTCAATAGTCCTTTAACCATTGACGCACAGGACATGCTTATCTGGGTGGAGCCATACACATAACAAGTACATATGACCTTAGTTTAGGAATTTGGGATTGCGCTCTCCCGGATCATGGCCTATACCGATGTCTAAAGAAATACTGAGGTGGATGGAGCACACACAGGATGGATTTGGCATTTAGTGGTGCCTATAGAACAATTTGCAGCGTTTATAGTTCTAGTCAAGGAGTTCTATAGACATCCTAGCGTTCACTCAAATACTCAATTGCATATTACTCAGTTGCCTAATCAAGGAATTTCACCTTGTCCACACATGTATAGTGGTAGTACTCGACTACACATTGTACATGAGGACAAGCATTACTAGTACACGACATTAACAATAAAAAGGAAAAAAAACTAGCCGATAACACCTCCACAAAGAATATTACACACTTCTTGAATCTGAAGTGGTACCGTGAACCTTCATCATGAACAAAACCCTGTACCTGTGTGTAGGGGTGTACACGAGCCGAGCTCTTAACGAGCTGCTCGAGTTCGGCTCGACTATTGCTCGTGCTCGACTCGAATATTAACGAGCCCGAGCTTAACACGAGCTCAAAATCAAGCTCGTTTACATAAACGAGCCGAGCTTGAACATTCTTTAGTGTATCACGAGCTACTCGTGAACAACTCGTTTAACACTCTTATAATAGTATAGTACATAATTACGTGTTAGTATTGAAACTTGTACATGAAATATCAACCATTAGAAAATTATCGGAATATGAATCATTAATCATTATTATTGTATGTGACAAATGATCATTGAAGTATTTTGATGATTTAGAAAGTTTTAATTTGAAGTATTTTGATAAACGAGCTTGAAACAATGCGAGCTCGAGTTCGAGCTCGAGCTCTTTCAAACTTATATGAACCGAACTTGAACAAGTGGACAATTACTCGAACGAGCTCGAGCCCGAGCTCGAGCTCGACAGTCAAATACACGAACCGAGCTTGAACATCTTACTCGGCTCGGCTCGACTCGACTCGAGTACACCCCTACCTGTGTGCTTGAATCTGAAATGAAAAAACCGCGAACAATATCATTACCTGTTAGGGCTTGGGGGTCACAAGCATCACCCCCACCATTTCTCTCATATTCTCTTTCTCTATCTCATATTCACCATAGG
>BEHA01001228.1:1256080-1275029 GCA_002897215.1 Eschscholzia californica subsp. californica | reverse complement strand
ATCTCCACAATTGTGGGATTGATTGGTTACAGACTAAGACTCAATGCAACTCAATTCAATATAAAATACATAGAGGTCACTTCTATTTATAGAGTGATTTGGGTATCTTGTTTCTCTAGGACTCTATCTAGGATAAGTATAAATAATATTTTCATATATCTTGGACGGTTGATACGGATATATATGGTTCTTGATTCATCTCGATCTTTATACTCTAACACGTATCATATGCGTAGGTTGTTGGATAAACCCACATTTTCTAAACAGTTAAACATTAATCAGTCTCCAACAACATATCACATACGTAGGTTGTTGGATAATACCACATTGGTTGTGTAATGGACATAAGGTATAAGTGTGAGAAGTCTTACTTCTTGAACTAGTTTTTGTGATGAGAGAAAGTCAAACCACTCAATATTTATATCAGATCCTAAGTATAAGTGTATAACAAGTCTCGATCGTACGATAATTATGGAAGTCACTAGCCAAAATGTTTGAGGAAGAGATTAATCTCACATTAGTTGTACAAAGAGCACGGAATGAGTTTTGAGTTTATAAATGTGAGAGAACCTTACTAGTGGAGGTAGAGAGATGAGGGCAAGTGACGTGACTCAATAATAGCCTTAAGATTTCAACATTATTTTGGTTAGGAATGTACAATCCGGTGACAGCTGAGCTGAAAAAGAGATATACAAAATTGTGACATTTGGACTTGGAGTTTGCCACCTACTACTATTCGTACACTTCCTTTACACGTAAGATTGGTTTGAATAATGTCACCACAAATTAAAGTTGCCCTTAATAGCCATCCATATTGACAACAAACACACGCATCTACATAGGACAAAACACGACAACTAATTGGTCCACCACTATTATCACTTCAAAATTGTCGTTGATTGTCATATGCAAACGTTAATAAACTCAAAACACCACTCTTTTCTATCAGTGTATTATGAGGATGGGAAGTTTTATAAGGCCTCCCCAATTTTGTTAAAAGGCCTCCCCATGAATTATTTTACTTGGTAAATTATCGTTGAGGGGGGGGCCTTTTAACAAAAATGAGGGGGCCCTATAAAATCTCCCTTGTGAGGATAGGACTTGGAAGGAACTTGACAAAAAAAATAAAAATTGAACTACATTTGGAAGACATTTCCAATGTGCAGCCGTAAAACAATTATACTTACAATTTTCAGCTACAAAATCTGAAGAGGTAGAAGGTATAAAGTGATTAAAGAGGGAGAATATGGAAAATTTTGTATGCACGCTTTAACCAATTTCCAAATTCACAATATATAATGTCTTTAATATTTAACTAAATTGGTCTGTTTTTTCATCATATATTTACCAATTGTGTGGTTTATCTCCTAAATTGACATATTTATAATTAGGGAGTCAGTTTTTATCTTTCAAGATTTGATATTTGTTCTTTTTATTTTTTATGGTGAACCAATTTTTTTTTACTCTTCAAGGGCTCAGTTAGAGAGAAAGTGTGTCGGCAGATCTACTAAGCTCGTGTCGGCAGATCTACTAAGCTCGGTATTTACTGAGGTGGATTTTTAAAGGCACCCTCAGTAACTATTAAAAGTGCCCTCCTCCCTCCTATACTTATTCCCATATTTGCCGTAAGGGAGGTGTCTTTAACACTTAAAGAGAGACCTTTAAACGTCGACCCTTTACCTTCTGCGGTTGTGTGAAAATTGAGCTCTTTCACTTCTCTCTCAGTCCACTGATACGAATGCCACTGAGTTTAGGTATAGACATGGTCCAGATATAAAAGTCAAAGGAAGAAGTTAACCACATTACGAGAACTAGGGGTGAGAATCGGTCCAGACGGTCAATTCGCAGACGACTATCTGTGTGGTCCGGGCGGGACATATGCAACTCAAACTTGTCTGCTCGGACAACTAAACAAAACAAACAGCCATTTCGGGGTTTCTCTTTAAAACTTTCGTTCGTGTCTGTTTTTCTAGTTGGACATGCCAGGCGTTCGGTCAAACACTGGATATACATCGTAACTTGACAAAAAAAAAAAAAAAATCACCAGGTTCATTAACATAATGAACAAGAACAACAAAAATTAAGAACACCAAAATAAAAGATCGTCAATTAGAAATCCTTTGATAATGTCAACTAGAAAGAACCTTCTCAAAGAAAAATCAAAATATAATGAAACATTGATTATGATTAAGGGTTAGGATTTCGCCGTTGAGAATCAGAAAAGATAGAAGTGGGAGAGAGTCGAAGAGAAGAGGAAAGGAAAAAATTTGGCCTTTTCTGATTTCAAGAGTTATATATTATACCCCCAATCTAATCTAACACCACTATCTAACTCTAAACATTTAATGATTCATTTTTGTTGTAGATGAATATTATGGACTGGTAAATGGAAAGACTCGAGCGGTGCATCAGGTAGGCCCTCTTGTATGCGCTCGTTTACTGAAAACCTAACAAATGGGCGGATTTTGACCGGCTCAGTCACGCAGCGTCCACGTTCACGGCCCCTTCAGACGCGAAAGAACGTGGGTGGATGTCGGGCCATGGACCAAAATCTCACCCCCAACACGAACTAACCATTTTTATGGAGACATGAGGAAGGCCCTTGACAAGCAACAAAAGGACCCCATCCACACACCCCATGAATGATTAAAGGCACTAATTAAATCAAGATTGCATATAGTTAATTAGTACAATATCTAGCTTTGTACTTTTATTTTCTTCAAAATGATTTGTTTCACTTCTCTCTTAGTTTACAAATAATTGAGCTAATATACTCCTACTTTATTTGGGTGGAGAATAATTAGCATCTGAATTTCAAAAAGAGTAATTTCAACTATCACACGACATCATGCTCTACTAACAAATAACTTCATTAGCAAACACTTCCACATCTATGAACCATCCTAATTGTCTAACACAAAATTCTTTTTCTTGTCCACCTCCATGAAATTGTAGGTTTTTTCAAATCATCCAACTAGAGATAAAGGTATCAATAAACCCTTAAAGATTAAATGCAAAAAAAAATAAAGACCCTTAAACATTAAGAAATACCCTTTTTCACATAAAATGAAGAAACAAATTTCAATAAAATCACCCCCTTTACAGAGAAATGCGCCATCAATCTATTCCATTTTCCTTTTTTTCTACTCTCCCCCTCTCTCTCTCTCTCTCCTCACTTTAGCCTCCCTTTTTTTTTTCATCTTTCTGTCGGTGGGTCAGATTCCGGGAGGCCCGAATTTCGTCAATTAATACACAAATCTGACACACATCTTTAGAAATTAACAGTAAAACTCTTCATCCACCGACATCATGATTCACCCATCATTATATCCACATGTATGTTTATCATCACATAAATAAGCATGATCTCCCTTAAATCATCAAATAAGTCTACACGTGGACGGCTCCGATTGTTTCTACTTCAAAATCCTTGATGGTCTTCGCTAGTTTCTTCATATTATCATCGTAAACAAATGGTAACTTATCATACAACGTAACGGTTTTTTTAGCCGAAACAGGTAATAATTCCCGACATGGTTCTCCCGGTACCGTTATTGAATTGTGGTAATGATAATAACGGATTTTTGTTTCCGTTTTATGAAGAGTTTTTCCCGTTACATTCTCCGACATATGAACTCCAGTAGAAAACGCATTTTTCGCCTGAATTGCATATTTTCTATCTCGCCGGAATCCTGTTCTTGAATCTCTGAACGTTAATTTCTCAAATCCCCATTGCCTGAAATCACAAACAAAAAGATTATCAAAATCACAGATTCTCAAAATTTGAAGGAAACCCATTAAAGGGGAGATGAAATTAAACAAAGAGAAAGAGTTACTAAAGTCTAGTGAGAGAAACTGACCTAGAAATTTCTTGAGGTGAATCCTTCAAACAGAGTTTACTAGACATGGGATTTTGTTCAATAGTAAACTGAGTATAATCTTTGAATTCATCAAGAACAGATTCTAAAGAACTTCCATCAGGCAAATAAATATACTCATCAACATCAAAATAAAATGTCCAATTTGATGCATATCTATATCTATGTAAACAATCATTCACAATCAAAAATTGATTATAATAATACCCATCAAACTCAGATTGATCCCTAATATCTTGAATTGTTGCTCTTCCTGCTTTTACCCATGGATCAAGAACAGATTTAACTTCAGATCCAACTCCACCAGCATCATGAAATACAAAATGAGATTTGGGTCCAAAAAACCAAGCATGATAAGCAATCCATTCTCTAATTCTAGATGCACTTAAATTACCATATAAAGATGACCCACAATATAAATACTCATACTTATATGGTGGTTTGAAATCAGATTCATTATAAGAACCTGGTTTTTCTTCTAAAGCTTCAATCTTTTCAAACTTTCTAGGTGATTCACCATAATAAGCATAAAGATTTAACTTCCCACCTGAATTATCTTGATTTGGGTTGACTGGGAAAGTACAGTTAACAACTACAACAGTATAAACTCTACCATAACCCCAATCTGGAAGCATTTTAATGGCTTTTGATCTAATTGAAGATGAATTATTGTTAGAGATCCACTCACATTTATACCAAGGGCGACCAAAAACATGAATGGGTTTTGAAGCTAGACCAATAATGGCGAAAGTATTTTGTCCTCCTCTGTAAGCACCCATTTGAACGAACAGAGAAGCTGCGTTTCCATATCTAGTGAATGTGCGTTTGTTTGGGTCAGTGGGGTTTGTTGAGATTTTTTTTGCTTCTGGTAAAGTGGCGGTGGTACCGGTGGTACCGGCGGTGGTGGTGATTTTTTGAACTGATGAAGGAACAGAGCAGCGGCGAGGGGTGGAGAAGAGATTGTCGTAATAAGGTTGGAAATTCCAGATTGCCATAACTAGGGTTAGTGCAAATAATGCAGCAACTAAGGGTTTGGTTTCGAAACATATTGGGAGTTTACCAGTGAGGTTGCCGGAGATGATAACTGGGGTACCGTCTTTTCTCATTGTCTTACCGGTAAAATATGCCAGTTGTCGTCAGTTTCCAGTGGTGATGAGAGAGAAAGAGCGTATGTGTGTGAGCCTGTGAGGTCGGTTTATTCCAGAGCCATCCTCCTACTCTTATCGGTTTATTTGATCAACTGTGTAAACAGGATTGTATTTCGAGAGTTATTACGGAATCGACACTGTTCATCAGTGTCTAACTTTCTTCACTTTTACACTCGGATACTTGATGTAGACGGAGCGGAAATAATAAGAAGACTAAAACGGAATTGAATAACTAGTAAAATATAGGGAGATACGATAATTTATTAATTCGTCTCTGAAAGGTTATTCTCAATGACAGACTTGATGTCCCTTTTATAGGAACGAAGACTCTTCTAGATAGAATCAAATTAGGATTCCTAAACTTCAAAGATACTCAAATATAAACAGATAGACTCAAACATAAAAACTTCTAAACCTAAACTTAATAGGAAATAATCAAACATAAGACTTTTAATAATAACCAAAATGGACTCGGTGAGGCCTTCTAACTAGTTCGTCTGTGAGGCCCAATGATTTAGTCGTCCGACACGGTATAATCTGCATCAGTATGTATGTGTATACAACATTTCCACTACAAAACTCAAATTCATCCGTCCAAAAAAATATTCAAAAGCAATTATGTGTAATTTGATAGATGGCTAATCTTGTTTTTAATATCGAATAAACAATTGATGTTTTTAAAAGAGAAATTCTATATTGAGAGACATATTAGAATTAAATGTTGTTACATCATCTTAAGACCAGAATGACACTTACATTTTTTATTTGAGTCATGCATGAGACGCTCATATGTAAGTTGTATAGGACCAAACCTCAAAGATTTCAAAACAAAAGGGGCTAGTTGTGGTGGGGGCTTTGTGCGACCGCATGACCCCGACCTCCCGCCACACGACCCTGTTGGACATCATGTGTTGTTCTGCATTGAAGTGAACAAGGTTTCATTGGTGGTGACAAATCATCTGTTCTACGAAAGTCTGAGAGTCACATCTATTTTAAAGACAAAAGGATTCGACTGGTATAAAAGATTAAACCCGCAATTCATCTTGCAATCTCACCACTCATTGACCTGATAATAATCTCATCTGAGGGTTACATCTGCCGCCTAAGAAGAACAAAGTGTTTTCGTAGGAGGCACATGTAAATCAATTCATGCCCAATATGCTGATGAAAGCGAGACACGAACTTTCTTACTCGGTGCTCAGCTGACGAAACATTTCCCACAAACAAGTATTATCATCAGAGGAGATTTGTTATTAGTGGTGAATAGTTCGAAGTTGAAGAGATACCACGTAAGTATGACAACTTCAAGAGGAGATCCTATAAAGCTTGTCCAACTTGCATTCTTTTTATGTAAACATGAAGCAATACTTCCTTGTATTTATTCAGTTTAGTAATATTGTTTTTCAGAGTGAAAGACATTTTGATTCGCATTATTTTCCAAAAATTTGTCCAATTAAGAAACTTCATAAATTTGAAATCTAATCGGTGACATAGTATAATTGCCATGTAAACTACATAATAAAGTTTTCGTTTCTGTATCTGAGAAAAAATTAATAAAATTTAGGCAATAAAAACATTTTTATCCTTTTACTACGTAATCAGAATAGAAGTTGTCGACCACCTCTTGCCTCGTGCTAGTGGATGGACAACCAATCTAGAATCCAGATGTCTCAGGTCGACTCACAATTTCATATCTGGAATCAACATTTGGTTCCACCCAGTTGTCATCCACTTCTTTCTTTGGGTGTCCGTTTTATCTATCTTCAAGTAACATGATGTTAGATATAAACTTCATCTTTCATTTAACTTTGCAGACTTCTAAGATCAAATTCTGTGTCATTTCAGTAATGAGTTGTCAGAGTCGCACGCCACATAATATAGAATATTTTATAAATCAAAAACATTTTATGCAATTCCTCATATTTTGTAATGTTATTAAGGGAAAAGTTTAATCTAGATATCTTTAACAAAAATAAAATCCATGTAGCTGACCTTGGAAAACAATTCCAATCGAAGTTCAACATTGGCTATCTCCCAAAAAACAAAAAACAAAAAACAAAAAAAATCATTGGCTATCCCCCTAGTTCCTTTTTGTAAGACAAATGCTAATCGAAGATATATAGTTGCTCCAAAAAGCTATTTACTAGATACAACCTCTTTCTCTTAATTAAATTGCTAAACAACACTAAAAGTTGTTTTGTTAGTTTTATGTAGCAAATATTATGATGAATCTTAAATTGCTAAAAAATAACTCTACAAAACTACTTACAGACACGGCTTTTTTTGTTAAATTGCTAAATAAAACCAAAATATGTTGTATTGGTGTCATCCAGCAAATATTGTACTCCAATTTAACCCAAAAATAATAACTATAAAATATATATTTTTTCAACAATGATTACTAGTTTGACTCTAGCACAATTTATTTTAGAATTTCATTTTGAAAAGAATCACTAATTTGACTCTAACACAATATATATTTTTTTTCTATGTAACCTTTACATTGCACAAAATTTTATATAAAAAAAAAATCGATTAGACACAACTATGTCAAAGTTACCTAATATCTCTCATTTACTCTTAAGAAAACATATACTCTCTTGAGATGTTTTTTTCATTAATTTGATTAATGTATTGTTAATGGAATTAGTTAGAAACACATAATCAATTCAAATCCACATATAACGACTTCGAATAATGTAATCTTTGATGAACTAAATATAAGTTATCTACCACTAAGAGGAGGTGTCCAGTACGATTAAAAATTGTTGCACTTGCTATATATGATAAGAGAAATGTATTTGTCAAGGTAATTTTGAAAGAAAATGCTCCATTCCACGATTATGTATAAGTTGGAATCGCTATTGTCAAGTGCATTCGAATGGGTTATTGAGTTTTACCTCGAATTACAACGTAGGATGCTATGGTTGGAATATAACTTATTTTCATTATTTGTTAATATTTGGTCAATTTTATTAGTTCAATATTCGATTAAATTTTATTTATGAACAAAAATTGTGGTAATTTTGTTCAAAAGAAAAAAGTGAAACTTAAAACTTTTTAGAAATAAAATTCAGTTATATTTGATTTGTTTTGTTTTGGTGTTGTCTTGAGTAAAACTAGAGTTGCGTATAGTAACATCCTTTGGTAAAGCTAAATTTTGACAGAGGGTAGAATTGTAATAATCATGGATGGCAAAGGTGTTTTTTTTCTTAAACAACCTAGTGTAGTAGTAGTGGTGGGAACGTGCCCAAAATGATTGAAGGTCCACCCCACTTTCTTGCTTTTAGTGTTTGTCTGTTTCCTGGTCTTTCTTCGATCTATGACTACTTTCCTCTTTCTCTCTCTCTCTCTTTGGGAAGAAGGTCTATAAAATACACAAAAAAGAAATAATTTACAATGAACGAGAGTCTTTCACAAAAAAATAATAATTCTATCTAGAACCGTCTAAATTCTTATTAATTCTCAGAGCAATCCCGTTTTGATGTTCTACAGTTTAGTAATGACGCATGTCAATGTTTCTTATAATGTCGAAGTTTTGTTGAAATTAATCAAACAAATAAATTGAATCAACTTCGAGAGTTTTGGAGGTTTAAACCCATACAAATTTATTACCTCTACATTATTTATACTTTTAGTAATTCAAGTTCAATAAATCAAAGATTTTACTTTTCAAATCAATTGGACGAGCAAGTGTTCACGGTCAAATTCTGGAATATGTATTTACGAGGGGTTGTGGGTTAAATTTTTTTTTTTTTACGAACAAGTACTTGAGTAGATGGAGAGAGAAGGAAGAATGTGGAACTTTCTAAAATTAGATCCCCATTGTGGAGTATCTTCTGATGGAAATTAAAACTTACTGTTTCACTCAGTGAGTTTGTTTAGAAGATCATCAATTAATTGGATCCTTTTTCCCCGGAAGTTGAATAGTAGTACTCGTCGTGGAGTAAAGAAATAGAGTAGCTGGAATAGAAATTGAATGCCTAACTATTTCAGGTCTTTAGGGCATTAATTGTGCATGGCTGTTTTTATAACTCCTTTATTTATATCATTCATTAAATTTTGCCCATAAGAATATTATTGGTGTCATAAATATTGCTCATTTGAGATTTTTGTTCTATTTTTAAGATTTTTTTTTTATTTTGATATTTTTTTTAATTAAAAACTTCTATTTAGAACTTATTTGGCTCTGAAAATTAGAAATTACAAATAATTTAGGCCTTTTAGAGCATCTCCAATGCAAAACTCAATCTTAGAAATTCGGAGTGCCACATAGGATTTTCTGAGTTTTTTTTAAAAAACCATCTCAAATGCAAAACTCAACTAAGATCTCAAAGATGATGTGTCGAGAGTGGAATAGAGATATCTCAAGAGGACACTCTATTTTGTCCAACTCATCAATATTTAAATTTCAACCAATAGAAATCAAGTCTTCGTATATTTCCAAAATAACTAATTATTTTTTTACAAAAATAACCATGACACGTAAGTAAAATAAAAGAGTTTAGAGTGTTGCATTGGAGACATACAAGAATTGAGGATCTCTATTTTCGACACTTAGGAGTGAGAATCTCAATTGGAACTTGACAAATAGGACGAATAGAGATTCTTTTGAGTTTTGCATTGGAGATGCTCTTATGGCTAGGGATTGAGTAGCCACGGTTGATGTTACAAAGTAAGTAGTTTGAATCATCGTTTCAAATTATAGCAATACGTCACATGCGTCTTTATGTTATATTGATGTTGTTCTCCTACAATATCTAAGTTTACACTAACTACAAGTTGAGCTATTTCAACAAAAAAAAGTACAAGTTGAGCTCAAGAAATGATATAAAAATACGTTTAAAAACATATCTAAAAGAAGACTCTGAAATCAAACGAAACTTTTAGTCGTCAAAAATTAAACAAGCAAGTGATTTAATATGTGTCAAAAGAACCTAGGCTATATGTATGAAAGACCTAATAATTTTGTTCTCCTCGTATTCATCTATTGTCCAAAAATTCATGAAAAGTAATCTCATTCACCTTTTTATATATTTATGTTTTTTTTGAGTTTACCCTTCAATACTAGTTGCTAATTGAGTTTACCCCCCCTCAATAATTGATAATTGAGTTTACCCTCCTCAACTTACTACTTTTATTAAAAATACTAAGACAATGTTTGATGGTGTGTGGAAAATGAATATGTCTATCAAAAGTAATGATTGGGTGATGTGATTTTAGTAATTGTTATACCTTAGTATGTTAGATTTAGTCAAAAATATGATTCGTAAAGACTTATTTTGTCTGTACACTATTTAACTTGTGATTTATTTCCTTTACGCCAAACATGACCCCAGTATTTTGCCTAAAATAGTAAGTTTAAAGGGGTAAACTCAATTATCAATTATTGAGGGGGGTAAACTCAATTACCGATTAGTATTGAGGGGGTAAACTAAAAAACCCTATATTTATTGAAACGGAAATGATATTCTTCAAATAATCATGAACAAGATCTTAGATTTTCATTAATGAATTAAGATTATGAACATGTGATTCAGCATCCTCAAATCCATATTTTATCAATATTTGAGGAATTATGGGTGTTGACTGAGGATCATAACTTAACAAAATCAACAAAACAATTAATGTAGACAAATTCTCTTCTAGTTTTTTTTCTTCAATTTTTTTTTTGTATGGGAACAGCTAATCCTGTATATCTCAAGATTCACAACTTATGTTTTTCATAAAATATTTTGGAGAGGAACAGAGTAATATCTTAGAGTCCATAACTAATCAATATAAAATACAATTTAATCACTCGAAATGGGGTCATTATAAAACTTAAAGAAACAAAATAATTATGAGCTAATTAATTTTATGTTCTTCTCGGGGAAGGGCGACCTTGACAGGTTTTTTCTGTTTAGATGCTTTCGATGAAGTCAAACTCCCCTAATTCACGGATTTACACTTCTCAAAACATGCATTACTTGCTTAGGTTTGGATGCTAATTGTGTTTAGATGCACCACTAATCTTTTGATCTCTTCTTAAAGAACATCATATACATAAAGCGACTTGGACAAATAGAATAAGCCCGTAGTGAAGTTTTCTTAAGAATTTCGTACTTCTAAAGGTAAGTAAGTGTCTTGACGGGTATTCCAGACTAATATATTTTAATTTTTGAATATTATATAAGATTCTTTAAAAAGAAAGGTAAAGATTTACTTAGGATTAAATGTCTCAGATTTATAATGTAAGTTATGACATGACAAAAAAAAATCTGTGTCACCTGTTTTATTGATACTTAACCACACAAATTAATAGATATTTTTCTACCTCCACCACCAAATGTCCGTCTTGCGTTTTGTGAACTATCAAAGTAGATGAACTACTATTCGAACAAAGCGTCACCTTTTACTATCTAGGGTTTCTCCATATAAGAAATGGGGGTTTTCAAAATAAGGGTTGGGGTTTGGAAGAAATTTGGGGTTTGCAAATTGGGGTTGGGTCATGGTAAGGGAGGAAAAAATCATCGGCCTGGATCCGCCCACGAATTGCCCGAGCCAGATGTGTCTGAGACGGGCACAACTTTTCCGGCCAACCAACTTTAGTTAGACGAACACGAGCAAGAAACTCTAACCGACCTTCCATCCAAGTTCGACCGGTAAAGCCAGCCAACTGATATATAACTCACGTTGCGATTTCGATTGTATATAAACAGTATAGGTTTAACTAATAAGGTTAGCATTTACGTTGCCCACTAGAACCTTCGGTCCAAAAACCCACCAGAAGAGCTCGACGAAATGGACCTAACGCTTTAAGTAGCTTTTGATTTATGTTCATCTATAAAATTGTGCCTATAGAAATTATAGAGTGTCCCTACAAAATTTCCCTTTTAAGAACATTACTCTCAATCAAAAGATGGTTAGTTCCCAGGCATACCAAGACTAAAAACTTGGTTCAATGCTTATCCAAATGTTCTAAGAAAAATGATGTAGACGCAGCGGAAATATAAAAACGATAAATAAAGTAAACGAAGAACGGTAAAATAACTGAATAAACTTAATAAACTATAAACTTTGATTTGGTTTTCTCTTCAATATCTCATAAACAAAGACTGGACTCCCTTTTATAGATTACTAGACTTTCCTAGATAGACACAAACTGGACTTTCCTAAATAATAGAAACACTAAAAATAATGAAACTTCCTAAACCTAGATTCATTATGAATCATACTTAAATTAGGACTCTTATTAAACTGCTAATCTTTGGCCGACTAGGACATGTTCGTGTGGCCTTGTGAGGCCGTTTGGGATGCGCCTGCATCAGCTCCCCTTTCCCCAGAAGGTTCGTCCTGAACCTTTTCGATTAAGAAAACAATTTGATGCACCCGCATACGATGAGTTTTGCCATACCGATCCGTAATGTCCACTTTTCACTAAATTTCTTGGAAATCCGTAGAAGACAATGATGGACTAGTGAACCCACTAGAATCCGGACCCTTTGACGCGCCAAGATTCGCAAAATCAACAATAGTGAAGAAATATCCAACAAATTGCGACATCGACCGTCATCTTTGAGTTTCAGGAAAGAAATCACAAATACGACCTTCTTTATTGGGAAAACAACAATGAATGTCGTCTTCAGTTCCAATATGAAAACCACCTTGTTTCGTTTCATAACCACCTGAAATAACTGAACAAGGTGTCGACTATCTTCAAACCCGTAGAAGAAACTCGTAGAAGCATAACCAAGTGCGATTAAGATATCGATCTGGAAACATGTAGCGTTGATATGATACTCAAAAACTACCTTCCCACGTTCATCTTCGTGAATTTTATAAACCCGAACTCGATAATCACGTGGAAATTTAGTTACATTTCGAGCCCACATAGTTCCAAAATTTATATGTTTGACATAAGCTCTGCTTTTTCTAGAAGGTATTGTAGCAAAATTACCTATCGCATGAATATTTCTAAGAAATTCCTTATCGAACACATTAGAGACGTGAATGATCAGTCCCATCAATTTGAACACTTCAATAGAATTTGGTTTATCAATACCATGAATCCTCCCCAATACCAGAGTCATTGTCTTTCTTGTATCTATAAGATATAATTGACACATACTAGCAACACAAAAACTAAACCCATCATAATTAAGCCCAAAAGTTTTTATCTTCTCACCAGGAACAATATGTGGTTGTAGATCTTTTATCATAACAAAAGATGGTTGCTGAAGATAACCTTTATTTGATGGTTTACCCATTAACGTAACCCATAAATCTGATCCTTGAAAGATATTTCCAAAAGAAGAAGCGCAAGAAGTCGAAGTTCGAGTTTGTGAAACTGTGAAGGCTCCTGGATCCCAAACAAAGTAAAGAATTTCTTCGTCGAGAGAAAAATCATAGTCTTCACTGAGCAAAGGAATGCCTTCTTTAGACGATGATCCAGAATAGAAACTGTACGATTGATTCAAGGGTGTTGTGACCGAGCTTCTGTTATGAATATAGTGAGTACGTTTTTCTTCATGGTAGTTATAAATTAGCCTCAAATTTCCTTGCCCAACTTCTATGGTGTCATATTCACTTCCCTTGGAAGTATACATGGTGGAACTGGCAAAAAAATTAAGCCAATACTTTGGAGCATCTTGCTGGGATTTACCCAAGTATGCCTTAGCATAAGAATTTCCTAAGGGCAAAGAAACGTTGACTAAGGGAAATATTTTGGACTTGATTACGTTGTCGCTTGAATCTCGAAAAGTAACTGAGCCACTGATAACTTTTTCTTCCACCAAATTCGAAAGAATTTTGTTATGTTCAAAGTGAACGCCTTTATTGGTATCATCTTCTTTCATTATTTCTTTGTAGTTGGAATCATCTTTTTCACAATCTCCCTCTTCAACTTCTTCATGATCAACTTCTTCCACTTCTTTGTATTCTTCTTTTTCTTCTTTATGATTGAAAGATAAAATCGACGAGGAATATGGTTGACGTATTAATATTCTGAGGTCGTCACACATATCTTGAATCTTAGCTAAATCGGATAGTAGTGATTGAACCGTTTCGGCAGACGTCGTTTGTGGTGGCGGTGGTGGTGTATAAGAAGATGGAGGTGATGGTACATAAGAGTACGGAGGTGGTGTATAAGAAGATGTAGGTGATGGCGAATATGGTGGTGAGTACGGTAGTGGTGTATACGAGGACATAGGTGGTGTATAAGAAGATGGAGGTGATGGTGAATATGGTGGTGAGTACGGTAGTGGTGTATACGAGGACGGAGGTGGTGTATAAGAGTAATATGGATGTGAAGTTGTATAAGACAATGGTGGGGGTGGTGACGGTGATGATGAATACGGTGGTGAATTCGGTGGTGGTGAATGATTAGAGTACGTCGGTGGAGTATAAGAGTACGGTGGTGGTGTATAAGAGTACGGAGGTGGTGGTGATGGTGGTGGTTCGGTGTTTGTCGGATAATAAGAGGATGGAAGTTGCAATGAGTTTTCTCGTACGGTTTCTCCCGGATTCCAATGATAATTGTACGAATTCTTTTTCTCATACACACATGAACATCGATTCGTTATCCTTTGATGAGTATAATCTGATTGAATATAATCATCTTGACGAATAGAATACGATCGATACGGATTTAACAGGTCTGGAAAAAAATTTCCAGAATCATTATCCAAAAACTTTGGTGGCTCTGAATACCACATGATGTAGACGCAGCGGAAATATAAAAACGATAAATAAAGTAAACGAAGAACGGTAAAATAACTGAATAAACTTAATAAACTATAAACTTTGATTTGGTTTTCTCTTCAATATCTCATAAACAAAGACTGGACTCCCTTTTATAGATTACTAGACTTTCCTAGATAGACACAAACTGGACTTTCCTAAATAATAGAAACACTAACAATAATGAAACTTCCTAAACCTAGATTCATTATGAATCATACTTAAGTTAGGACTCTTATTAAACTGCTAATCTTTGGCCGACTAGGACATGTTCGTGTGGCCTTGTGAGGCCGTTTGGGATGCGCCTGCATAAAAAAAATATTGTTATTAATTTCTAATTGTTTGCAAAATTCGTTTGGTATATACAGGCAAGGAACATGATGGAAACCACCCTTACCGCATGGGCTTATCGGCCATGGCAAGATCGGGTCTCACGATCAAGTCACCTAGGTTTAGGAATTAGGTATTTCCAAGTTTAGGTGTTTTATTTGTTTAAGTTTCTAAGATTAGGATTAATAGCAATCAAAGAAATTAGACTTTATTAATTATTTCCTTCCTAGTTTATGTCTATCTAAAAGTGTCTAAAACTCTATAAAAATGAGTCCATTCTGTCTTTGTTATTTAGATTTTGGAATATAATCAATGGAATTTATCATTAATCAAGTTTATCGTTATTTTATCAGTTTATTTAGTTAATTTATCATAATTTTAATAGTGGATTCCATTACTTTAACGCTTCTACAACAATCTGCATCAGAACATATGCTATTGTGTCTGTTCCCAACAGACACACTTGACATTCATGTGATTAGGTGTCTAGATCTGGGCCACTGGATCTCCAACGATTATGTTTGCCCTGATCCTAACTAACCACCTCAGGTCATCTGACAGAGGGATTCTCCCAATCTACTCCTAATCTATCCACCTTTGGATTAGATCTCAGATTCGAAAAAAGAAACTCCAATAGGTCCATACAAAGAGCACCACCAAAGCGCTATAAACGCCCATTTAGCCTCGCCTCTACTATTCCTTAAATCACTACTGTTGTTATAAGGGGAGAATCACTTTCTTTACCTTTCAATGGGGGACACTCTTGTTCACACTTAATTTAATTAAGCTATTTTTTATACCAACTCGAAATGTAGTAAATTGCGTATTAAAAAAAAATTAAATCGTCAATGTTCCATAAAACTCCATAAATATTGAAAAATATAGTAAATAACAGCGTTATTACCAGGGACGGAACCAGGATTAGGAATCGAGGGGGGCCAATATTAAACTATATTTTTCAATATTTATGGAGTTTTATGGAACATTGACGATTTAATTTTTTTTTTAATACGCAATTTAATTCTTATTTTATAACTTGCTGGTGTTAAGAAGTGTGATAGTTATGATGAACTTTAATATGTAATTTTCTTGTTTCATTTAAATAGTGTTTTCAGATAACAAAAAAAAATTGAGTTCAAACTTTAACTTGAATAGAAAAAAACATAATTGAAACATTAAAAATTTGTGTCTTCATATTAATTTTTCATTTGTTTTAGAACTGATTCATGGGATAAAATTAAATAATGCCATTGATTAATAAGGTATTCACAAAAAATTATAAAAAAAAAAGAGTTATTAGAAGTGATTTATGATATAAAACTAACTAATTTCATTGATTACTTCATCAAAAAAAAAAAACTAACTTCATTGATTAATGAAGTGATTTATGATACTGGGGGTATATAGAAAAAACCAAAACCTCCCTAAACATTTTGGTGAATGAGGAGCCTGGGGTTTGAACCCACGTCCTCTTTGTTTCTCAAAAATCCACTTCCATATCTACCATCACAACCAAACCATTCACTTGTTTGTTTTTACTTTAACCTTCTTAATAAAAGAGACCACTGGCCCATTAACAACTCTTAATGTAACTTGCAGCCAGACCAAGGGGGGCCATGGCTCCCTTTGGCCTGGCTGTAGATCCGTCCCTGGTTATTACAATATTTATTAACTAACATATAAGGTACATTCTTCCACTCTTTGTTCGCGTTTTTCTTCCTTGCTCATTTAGCTAATCTGTCTGCGCTGGAATTGAGTTCTCTTTTCGTATACTTGAATTTCACCACTTCGAATTCTTTTCTGCTTTCTCGAATTCCCCGGATGTGGATTAAAGATTGCCAGTGTAACGTGTGATGTTTATTGTGAAGATGTTTGATGAGGTTGATATCGTCGCTTTCTACAATTATATTCTTGAGTTGATTAGCTTTCGCCCATTCGAGACCGAGTAAGATTGCCATCGCCTCTCCTTCTTCACTGTTTTTGGCTCTAGTGGATTTTACTTTCGCTTCTATGAATTTCGATTTTGCATTGTGAACAATCAAGCTAATTCCCACATTGGATGTTATATTAGTAAAAGATGCATTCTTTTCTGCATTAAACCTCCTTGTTAATAAAATTTGCTCCTTAAAAGAAATACAAGGAATTAGTATTATAACCTTACTTTTTAAGGTAAGAAATTCAATGTTAAGAAACTCTAGATGGACTTTTTAATAGCATTAACTTATTTCAGAATTTCAACTTAAAAAAAAAAAAAGTCATTTCAACTTTTTAATGAAGAAAGAAAATGATGATGTATGAGATGGTTCCTATGAGAAAGTGATTGTATTGCAGTAATCTTCACATGTGTAGATTTTAGAGGTGTTATAACAAGGAAAAATGAGTGAAAAACCCAAAAATCTAGACCCTAATAAGAAAAAAACCCACTCAAAAAGAATAATGTCAAAAAAATCCATTTTGTGAACATTTTGAAAAATGTTCACAATATATGTAATTATGTTGTTAACAAGACAACATATTTTTTTCATAATTCCATTTTTACCCTTATATGTTGACAACATATATCATTGTGTTGTTATAAAATGTTGACAATATCTATAATAATGTCCCGACTTATTATAAAATGTTGGCGTCATAACTCATATATAATGTTCTTAACAACATATATAATGTATTAGTCAAAATATTATTTGTTCGTTAACGAATTTGTCAAATTCAAAGGATAATATGCATAACATTTTAATTTTTGTAAAGGACAAATAAAAAAATGCTTTAGTCTTTATATTTATGTCGAAGGCAAAACAAAAAAATGCCGAAACCATTTATTTTTTCACAAGACAAATCGAAAAATGTTGTAGCCAAAATGTTTGTGTTACTTTGTCTATGTAAAATGCAAAAGAAAAAAATGCGAAATATTTTGGCAAAACAATGTCTAAGCAAGAACGAATTTGTTCAAAAATTTACAAATTGTTGAGACAAACTAAGATTTGTTCAGAAATTTACAAAATTGTCTAGAGCAAACTAAGAATTGTTCAAAAATGTTCAAAATTGTTTTTGACGTTGATTTGGGCGGAAAATTTCATTTTGGAGGGTAAAATTGTATTTTTACCTACTGGGTTTTTTCCTCATTATTATTTAGTATTGGGCCTGATTCTCTTTAACTTCCCCATTTTGGGCCTTATAATTACCGGCTTATTTTTCTCTTTTTAATATCCACTTCCATTATTGTCATTGGTGCAATTTGGGGGGTTTTAATTATTAGATTTCAATTAGGGAGTCCTCTTGGCAAATACTAATAATTTGCCAATATCCTTCTCTTGTAATCAAATATACTCTTCAATGGTGTGAGGAGCAATATATGCTTTTCCAATCTCAACAAAGACTCATCTTTACATTTTAATTTTCAGAACACCTAACTTTTAGAATTAATGATTTTTAGATCTATGATCACACGCTCGGATTCATCATTACATTTTATTTAATGAACACAATATTTTCCGAAAAAGGAATTAATAGCACCAAACTTGAATTTCTTGTACCACTCTCGAAAACCTTTACATATAAAAATTAGACAACCACTAGGCGGCCCAATGTCAAGTTGGTAGAAGTTATAATGTTAAATTTATACATGTGTTATCTATCTCGGATTTCTTTAACCTATCCAAAGCTTTCTCTACCTGCAAAAATTTAGAAATATGGGCAATCGATGATTAATAATTAATATTACACATATATCAGCTCAAATGTATTTAGTGAGTGATAAAAACTTACTTCTTTATTCCAATCAGTTCTGGCAGTTAGGACAATAAGAGTAATTGTTTGTAATAGAACTCCAATTATCATGCCCCACCAAAGTCCCTGTTAAAACATAACCAG
>BEHA01001228.1:1186410-1219226 GCA_002897215.1 Eschscholzia californica subsp. californica | reverse complement strand
AAAACCCCCCCCCGCCACATCAGTTGGGAACCTTTTTTTGTCTAAATCTTTTGTAACTTTATCATAACCCTTTAAATTTTCATCATAAAAGTAAATCACATGGGCATTATGCAATAATGTTATTTTTGTGATGATAATTTCTTAGATATGAAAATCAAGATTGTTATTTTAATTGGTTAGACCAAGGAATTCATGTGTATCATAAGAATCTTGAGAAAAAAGAAATTAATATTACAAAAAAAATAATAATTAATTAGTTCGACCAAGGAATCAAAACAGATGTGAGCCAAACACTAGACCAAACTTTAATTAGGTGTTGATTCTGGTTTTGACGAATGGGAAAGTAATTGGACCTATGCTCAGCTTTTCTGAAATGTTTTTGTTTTATTGACCATGTTAGAGAATTTAAGTTCAAATTAATTAATGGTGTGTTTTGATGACGGAATCGCGGATTCATGAATTCAAATAATATTTTTTAGTTTGTTTGATAACTAATAAGAATTCTATGATTTATTATTATTTGAGTATTTTTAAACGCTTCTTTAAAAAAAATATTGAAGAAACTTTGTTTTCGAAACTCATTTTTTGTCAAATATCGTTTCATTTGAGAACCCTCTGTTTTCTTCATAATTTTTTTTTCGATAATTTTTTTTCAATTTTTTTCGTAACTAAATCTTTTTTTCAAAAATAGTTTTCCTCGAAAACCCTTTTTCCCGCAAAAAAAAAAATCTCAAATGATTTTTTTTTCGAAAATCATTTTTGTGCGATAACCGAGATTTCATGAAACATCTTTTCACGAAAATTGATTTTTTTTCTCCCGAAAGATGATTTTTTTTCGATAACAATTCGGAAAAAATTGGTGTTCATGAAGTAAAAAAGCTTTCAGGAAATTTCAGTTACCTAAAAACGGTTTTCGAAGAAAAAACAAATTTCGAGAAACAAAAACGAGATTTTCTGGTGGAAAAAATGTTTTCAAGGAAAAATATGTTTTTAGGAAAAAAAATCGAATTTCGGGGAAAAAAATTATTTGTAGAAGAATTAATTTTCGGGGGGAAAAAAGAGTTTCCAATAAATCAGATTTTGGAAAAAAAACATTTTTCGGAAGAAAAAAATAGATTTTTTGAAGGGAAAAATGATTTTTGGGAAATTTTGTAAAAGGAAATATATTTTTTTTTATTTTGAGTTTGAAATCTAGATTTTAGTCCAAAATCCCAGCAAATCTTAGGGAGTAGGGTGGATTTTAGTCAAATACAAATTTTGGAGTTAAAAATCCTCAGGATTCAAGAGCCTTAAGATTGTTGGTAGTAGTCAAATAGACGAGGGATCCTTGATTCCTACCAAATCTCACTTTCAATAAGAATCCTAGTTAGAAATCTTGCAACCAAACACACCATAAATAAATGTTGACTTTGTATTTTGTGAAGTCTCATTTTTGTGGATGGTAACATATGAAAAACAAGATTGTTATGGGTCTGTTACAACTTACAAGGCTGTTACAATGAATGCCATTAGTTTTTTTCTTTTTTTTTTTTTGTTGAAATGAATGCCATTAGTAACTCTTTAGGAAAGCTTATTTGTTCAGAGAAAAAGGAAAAAACAGATGGCCGATACAATTGGAGCACATTTTTTTTTTTGTTGAAAGAGATACAATTGGAGCACATGGAAAAGAAAGAAGAAGAGGAGGGTTTTATGCGTTGGGAATTTGAGCAAGTACTCCATCAATGTTTTGATTGTCCAATCAGCTTTTATAATTCAGGAGGCCTAATGGTACTTGTAGCCCCACTACATTGTCTGTTCACATGTAGAGAAATAAACTCCTACCCATCCTGACTAAAATAGCCCTCATTTTATCAAATATTTTCTTTTCTTACCAAAATTCGTGGATGGACATTGTAGTAATATCTGTGTTATTGGTTTGGGACATTTCGAATGTCTGTGTTATTCATTTTTAGACATTTCAAATGTTGTTAATTATATATAATATAATTCGTTTGAGACATTTTAATTAAATGTCCTGAAAATGTACGTGTTATTCAATTAAGACACCTCAAATGCGTCTAAATATCTATTTATTCGTAGACATTTATTTCATATAATTATAAAATAATATTATAAAATATCAATAATATTAGATATCTTCAAAACCCTTATGCTCTTTGTCTCTCTCTACTTCCTCTCCTTTCTCGAAACCTTCTGTTGGAGTGGTATTTATCTTGAAGACCTGCTAAAAAGTTCTTCACCTCGTCGAACTCGGAATTCTTTTCCTCGTCGAGCTCGGGAAGCTCTCTTCGTCGCTCCAAAATCTCTCGCTCTGAACTTTTAGGTTTGTTCTATTTCCTAAATAGAACAAACTGTTTAGGGATAATTTGGATACCCCAAAACCTAGCGTATTTTTCAGAAGGCACCCAAAAATTTGACCTCTTTTACATTGAGCACCCCGAGGTTTTGGTGCAACTTCTAACATTTTCGCGCAATATCCGAACTCTTGGCAGAGTTTTTTCGCACCTAACTTAATGCTACAATTTTGATCCATTACCTACGGGAAAGTCGTAGCAACCGCCCACCAGTTGCTATGCCTATAAGGCGCCAAAAGATGCTTTTCAAATATCAGACGAGGTGCCTGCCAGGCACATTTAACACGGACGCATGCGTAGCAGGTGCATACATAGTTTATAGTTGTTGGTCGACATTGCCTACGGCCAAAAGATATCCATAGCAAAATGGTGACTAGTAGCTACGGTTCTGGAAGTCCATAACAAAAGGGTCGTAGCTAAAGCCTGCCCGTTTTGTAGTGAATTGTACAACATTGTCCACATATATCCACGTATGTCCAAAGAGTAAAAAAAAATATTTTTGAAATATTGATGAAAGTATTTTAAATAATAATAATATCAACTATACATTTTGTCTATAGACTCGGTATCTTGAAATATCCACGTGACATTTAATCTATGGACCAATGAAATGTCGCAAGACATTTTGTTTATAAACTTAATGTCTTGAAATGTCTAAAATATTTACAAGACATTTTGTCCAGGAATGCCCATCCAAATCCCTATCTACCACCCCATGGCCCCTCCTAACGCAATATTTGTTTTGATTCGAAATAAAATATGATTTAAATTTAAATTGGTCTTAGTTATATATCAGAATGTTTGTTTTTGTATAACTAGTTAAGAGACTAAGTTATACTGATTTCTCTGTCATCTGATGGTTATACAATTAGGAGGCTCCAACAGCTAAAAAATAATTTTTTGGATTTAGCACTCACACCAGTTACTTACTTTCACAAATGCCTTTTATCCTTACTCGGCCTTTTGAACGAAGAATTGTTTACCATATAAGAAAACGGAGATAACTACTCTAATCAACTTACCTAGATATTTTTTTATATTATCATATAAGAAAGTAGTGTTGCTCATGGAGCGGACCCAACCTAGGATTGGCTACAGAGCCAATCTAACTTGAGTTTTATCTTGGTCTCATGATGGGCCTCGATCTAAGTCTTACAGGCTAGTCATAGCTAGTATGGCCCAACCCAATCAAAGGCTGCATTTGACAAAGCTGGATGTCCGGTTGAAATCAATAGTCATATTCAAATATTTTGCCAATGCAATCCAACGGCTATACACGGGGGTTTACACATTTTACCCCGAAGACCCCAACTAACTATTTTTACTTTCATGGCCGTCTTCACCACCACTCCTTCAAACGTTGTTTAAAAGAAGAAAAAGGAATATAGAACTAAAGATAGAGATGGAGAAAGATATGTTGGTAAAAAATGGTGGGGTGAAGAGGAAGTGAAGATGGCGATTTGAAACTGAAATGCCAAAATTTTAATGTTTAGGTTAAAATTTAGGGTTTGACCAAAGTATGTAAAGTCTCCAACAGTCCAACTACAACTGGATTACTGGAATGCCCGAAAGCACCTCCAGGCAACCAACCGTTACGAATGGAAGCGGTTCAAATCGGTGGGTAAAACGAGGATAACGTAGTACTGACATGTGGCATCAGATTATGTGAACGTGCAAAGATGAGTCGTTTTCAACTGATTTCTGATCGTAATCGCCAGCTGTTCCTCTTTCATTACAACTAGACAGTGGACCCCACTTTCCTGAATAAGTGGTGGGGACCAATTAACCGTACGGTACCCCAACGACAATCTCTTTTCACAACCTAATCTACTGAGATTCTTTATCGAGATGCGTAATAGAAAACATCAAACGGTTGACCTGAGTGGGCGCTGACATGAGAGTCAGTGAAATTGGCCCTGTAATAAGGCACCGACCCGGAATATGATATATGAGTCGGTCCAGCTAATCTGACTGTTCAGTCACCAATACGCGTCACGTCTTGTGTCAGTCTATAGAGTGTTTGCTTTAAAGCTTAAGTTACGTACCGTATGCCATGTCATCTTGTATTTTCTTCTTTGTTGCAAGCCATGTCACCTTATAAGTAATATATATCACGTGTGGAATAAGGAGGTTGTTTGCGGATAAGATCTAAAAATCATAATCTTTAACAGAGAAGAGCATCAGCTATGATTAAGTTCGTGTGATTAAGTTCATGTGAGAGTATTCTCACACATTCTTCACTTCGAGTATATTTTGTGTTTCAGATGTCTATTTTTTTTTCGTGTGACGTGGAGTGGGTATGATTTTTAAACTTATAATGTGTAAGTCTAGATCTCGTAACATATTAAGTATGTGTTCATCCGATACAAAATCAATTGATAATGATTGGAGATTCCCTATATTTTATATTTTTTTTTGTTCAAAGTTATATTTTATATTTTTGGTTGTCAGATCATCCTTCTCCCATGTGAGACCATTCTCACATAAGCCACCCCAAATTCTAAAACTTAGATTCGCACTTACATTTTTTACAATTTTGTTGAAAAAAAAGCTTCTCTAAAAGCATCTCTAGTGGGAAACTTAAAAATTCAAGTACTGCACTTTATTAGACACTCTATGATGACTTGAAAACAGTTACTATAGAGTCACTCTACAATTAAAGTGTCTTCTCAAATTTTCCTAAGGGAGACCTCATCAAAATTTAAATCAATAAAAAACTTGCGCTTTTATCTACTTTTTTCTTATTAATTTTAAGAGCGACATGTGTATTAAATATAGTTATTGACACTTGCAAACTATGATAACCACATTTTGTCTTGAGTGTCCCAGTCGTTGAGATGCTCTTAGAAAACAGAATATTAATTAACACTCAATAACTTTTACTGATTATCCTGTTGGAGATGATCTAAGGACGTGGGTCACAAACGGATTCTGAACAAATAAAAATGGTGGTTTTGGAATGTCAAAACGTTATAAGTGAATCTTTTACGTTTTTAAAATGTTCGACGTTAAAAAAAAGTTTGATGTTAAAAATTGGTTCAGGATGTGTTGAGGTTTGTTTGGGTTGAATTTGTGGAGACTTTCACTAGAAATAAAATCTTTTACCATATACTTTGGTCGTGATGTCAAAGTGTTATCGAGGCTTGGGGCGTCATATTTTCTCAAACTAAAACGTCTCTCGATACCATGTCTTTCAAGTTGTGCTAGGTCATATGGTATTTGCATCAATATAGACCGTGCCTGTCTTCCACTAGCACATCAATGTCATGGTATATTTTATCTGGTGGACTGCAAAATGTGCCATCGAGGCCTTGGGAAAACGGCCCAAAATGAGGGGAAGAATAAGGACCGGGCCCAAGGCAGTCCGGAATTAAGGATCAGGTCCAAAGTGTCAGCCCCTTGAAACTGGAAAACTCAAAGACCTTCGATTTCTATGATATTACGGATTTGTCATTAAAAAAAAAGCGCAAAATTGACCCACTTTTTGGCCAAAATCTGACGTCCAGTCAGGTTTGGAATGACTGCTCCACGCCAACGTCACTTCCCCATTACCTCGAGCTCACGCCTTTCAGT
The DNA here is from genome assembly GCA_002897215.1 of Eschscholzia californica subsp. californica. Taxonomy (NCBI): domain Eukaryota; kingdom Viridiplantae; phylum Streptophyta; class Magnoliopsida; order Ranunculales; family Papaveraceae; genus Eschscholzia; species Eschscholzia californica. Next base: position 1,213,299 of record BEHA01001228.1, on the reverse strand, counting down.
TCTGGAAACCGCTCTATCTCTCTCTCTCCATTACTCCATTACTCCTGATTCTTTGTCCACCATTAACGAAAAAGAAAACCGCTCACTCTCTCTCTCTAAAAACCAGTTCAAAACTCACAAGTTGTTCTTCATTTCGTTAGTGCAAGATCAGTGAAAGAAAAACTCTGAAGTTGTCTTCATAAAAGGTAAGTTTTCTAAAAAAAAATTAGGTTTCCTTTAACAAAAAGAAAAACCCTAAATCTGAAGAAAAACCCTAAATCTGAATAAAAACCCTAAATCTTCCTTCGAAATCTGTTACAAATTTAACTTCCTGTTTGCAGATGGTGAAGAAAAGCACAAAAAAAACCTCACCAAAGAAAATCCCTACTGAACCAGCAACGACGAGGTCGAAATCAGTGAAAGAAAAGAAGATGAAAGAAAAGCAACCAACAAGGAGTAGCCCTCGGGGGAAGATGAAGGTACAGTTACGAACCTAACTCATTTTAATTTCATGTACATGATCCAGTATTCTAGAAACTTTTTAGTTCCCATGCACAAAGTATTTCGTTTTACTTTTTGACAAAGGTTTGAAATATTTTACTGTTACCATCCTAACTCTTTGTAGTTTCATGTAAATGATCCAGAGGTCTAGAAACTTTTTAGTTCCCATGCACAAAGTATTTCGTTTTTACTGTTTGACAAAGCTTTGGTCAAGATCACTATCAGTTTTATAATGTCCGTTTTATAGTTTACTGTAAAATAGATAGTTTACTCTCAGTTTTATAGTTTACTATATGTTTATTTGTTCCAAAACAGACAAAGCATACCTTACTGTACACTAGACATTACATAATGCACTGTCAGTTTTATAGTTTACTGTAAATTGATATGCTTCAAAACAAACAAAGCATAGCATACTGTACACTATACATTACATAATGACCTGGCAGTTTGATAGTCAACTGTAAATTGATTTCTTCCAAAAAACACAAAGCATACCATATGATAAACAATAGATTACATAAAGCACTGTCAGTTTTATAGTTTACTGTCAATTGATTTCTTCCAACACTCACAAAGCATATCATACTGTACACTATACATTACATAATGCACAGTCAGTTTTATAGTTTACTGTAAATTGATATGTTCCAAAACAGACATTCATAGCATACTGTACACTATACATTACGTAATGCACTGCCAGTTTTATAGTTTACTGTCAACTAATTTGTTCCAATACACATATGGCTTACCATCCTGTACACTGTACATTACATAATGCACTGTAAGTGATATAATTGAGGGGAAAAAAATTAATTCAAACACACACAGCATACCATACAGTACAGAATGAAATATATAACATACTGTCAGTTTTTTAATTTACTGTAAACTTATTTGTTCCCGCAGGAAGCTGAACCACAAATAGTGAAGAATACCAAAGGCAAGAGGAAAGCCACCCAACAACCAGAGGGTCCTCAACGAAAAAAAAGGTTCCATCAAAAGCTCAAGGAGAGGGAAGTGAACAGAGCGGAAAAGAGTTGAAAAACCGACCCGACAAACTTAATAGCAAACTGTCAAAGGCATACAAGTGGTCCCTTCGTAAAATTTGGGACCAAATGAAGACAACTTATTTAAGTTGAGTGACAGACAAAAGGAGTTGTTGGATGAGACTCCTTTCAAATACCTATTGAGAGCCTTCAATGACAACAAGCTGGAAATGGCAAATCCCGTTCGTCCAAACAAAGCTATCTTCGAATTACTCAGCCTTTACAATACAAAGACTGAAAGATTCACACTGGCAGGAAAAGAGCTTCAACTGACACCAGAGGATGTGGCCCTCATCCTGGGCTTGCCAATGGAGGGGGAAATGGAAGATGTGATACCGAAGACCAAGGTATTAAGGCAACCGCAGATTGACTTCTGTGTAAAATATTTCGGAGAAGTACCTGGTTATGTGACATGTCACTCAGTATCCGATGCTCTAACCAAAGCCGTAGACGATGAAGATGTGGATGATATTGATATTGTCAAGCTGGTAATCTTATCTCTATCTGCTAATCTACTCTTTGCTTCGAGTACTGGTTACACCATTCCCCCAATCTTCCTCAACTGCTTGGAATCGATGGAAACCATAAAAAAAGTATTGTGGGCAAGAGCAGTGCACGCGTACATGATGGACAGGATCAGTTGGCACCCACACGATCCAATCAAAGCTTCTGGATGCCTAATTGTCCTTCCAGTAAGTATTATTTTTTTCACCACAGTTGGTATATTCAGTGACATTTTATTGGTTATATAATTGATTTTATCTCTGAATAGATCTGGTTCTGCGAGCATACTCTATGCTACGATAGAATAAGCAAGGTTAAGGATGAAATGCCTCGATTGGTGAGATGGTCTTTGCAAGAAATCGATAAGACCTTCGACGACAAACTTCAGAATCTTATAGAGGACCAGGTAAAATTCTGCATCTAATAGTTGAAACATATAAACGGTAGTAACAAAATTTACAGTCTGTGTTTTAATGTATCAACAGGTTTATAATGTGCTGTCAGTGTGGTAATTAACCGTCAGTTTTCGAATGTCTTGTCAGTTGTCTAATTTTCAGTAAGTTATGTTACTTTCTGATATATTATTTTAAATCTTGCAGGTATATGAAAGAAGAATCTGGCCAGGAAATGATATTGAAAGTAGAATTTTGTCAGAAGGAGAAAATCCAAAGAGCTTAACCAATTTGTTGAAAAGAATAGAGAACCAAGAAAGAGAAATCTCCCTTTTGAGACAGGAGCTGGCCAAGGCATGCGAGGAAAGAGACTCAGCTGTAAAAGCTTATTCCGATGTGCTGCAATCAAAAGATAGAATGGAAACAGCAACATATGAAGGGGGTCCAAGTCAAGAACAACTAGAACATGAGGGGGAAGAAACTGCGCAAGCAGCAAGGGAGGAAGAACAAGAAGAAAATGTAAGTGAGAGTGATGGGAGGGAAGAGCAGGATAAAGGACAGGAAAATACAGAAGAGGAGAAGGAACAAGAAAGAAGTGCAACTGATAGTGGTGAAACTGATAAAGAAGAAGAGGGTAAGGATAAAAGTGAGACAGAAAAGGATGAGGAGAGGAATAAAAAAGGAAGTGAAACTGAAAGTGAGAGTGGAGAAGAAGAAGAAGAGGAGATAGAGAAAAATGAGGGGAACCAGGAAGGTAAGAGTGATAGTGAAAGTGAAAGTTGTGAAGAAGAAGAGACAGTGAGAGTAGTGGAGAAAAATGAGGTTAATAAGGCAGGAAAAATAAGGATCGGGAACTTTAGAATGTACTGTAAACTATCCAACGACGAGGGAACGGGATAACGGATAAGGAACGTAAAATTGTACAGTATAGTTGAACAATAAAAACGAACATATAAGGAATGAAAATATACCGATTCATCAAGGGTGGTGATCTTGAAGTACTTGATGGGTGGGGACTGAAGAATTCACGTTCTGCTTCACGAATGGACTCTTCATTTGACTGGGACGCCATTTCTTCTCTGTTCATTCTGCATAAGAGAAGGATCGGGAACTTTAGAATGTACTGTAAACTATCCAACGACGAGGAAACGGGATAACGGATAAGGAACGTAAAATTGTACAGTATAGTTGAACAATAAAAACGAACATATAAGGAATGAAAATATACCGATTCATCAAGGGTGGTGATTTTGAAGTACTTGATGGGTGGGGACTGAAGAATTGACGTTCTGCTTCACGAATGGACTCTTCATTTGACTGGGACGCCATTTCTTCTCTGTTCATTCTGCATAAGAGAAGGATCGGGAACTTTAGAATGTACTGTAAACTATCCAACGACGAGGGAACGAGATAACGGATAAGGAACGTAAAATTGTACAGTATAGTTGAACAATAAAAACGAACATATAAGGAATGAAAATATACCGATTCATCAAGGGTGGTGATTTTGAAGTACTTGATGGGTGGGGACTGAAGAATTTACGTTCTGCTTCACGAATGGACTCTTCATTTGACTGGGACGCCATTTCTTCTCTGTTCATTCTGCATAAGAGAAGGATCGGGAACTTTAGAATGTACTGTAAACTATCCAACGACGAGGGAACGGGATAACGGATAAGAACGTAAAATTGTACAGTATAGTTGAACAATAAAAACGAACATATAAGGAATGAAAATATACCGATTCATCAAGGGTGGTGATTTTGAAGTACTTAATGGGTGGGGACTGAAGAATTCACGTTCTGCTTCACGAATGGACTCTTCATTTGACTGGGACGCCATTTCTTCTCTGTTCATTCTGCATAAGAGAAGGATCAGGAACTTTAGAATGTACTGTAAACTATCCAACGACGAGGGAACGGGATAACGGATAAGAACGTAAAATTGTACAGTATAGTTGAACAATAAAAACGAACATATAAGGAATGAAAATATACCGATTCAAAGTTGACGTGTTAAGATTAGAGATATGACGTTCCAACCAGCAAAAGTTAACTAAACGAAAGTATAGACATATTGCAAAACGGGAACTGAACAATGTACGGTCAACTTGGCCACTGTAGGGAAACATGTACAGAAAACTGACCAAGAACAAACACTATATAACTAAGTAGGAACTACAAAATGTACAACCAACTATAAAACAAAAAGGAAACTGTATACTGACTAGTAAATATACAGATTCATTAAGGGTGGTGTCTTGAAGTACTTGATTGGTGGGGAATGAACTAGTGTTACAGTAAATCATTAGTTTCGAAGGAGTTGTTCAAAGGATCCTAATATTCATCATTTTGGTGACCTCTGTTGGAAGTATATCCATCATCTTGAAATTATTTCATTCAATGCAAGTAGATGAGTTTAAATGTTTTTGTTTTTGTTTAAGGAGTATTCATGGCAGAAACATGAAAGGGACAGTCAAGCAAAACAAATATGAATGAGTTGTTGAGTCTAACTGTTTGTCTTTAAGGAGCAGTGGACCAAAAGAAACATTAAATGATAACATTGAAGGCTAAAAGATGAGATTTAAGAACATTAAAATGATAACATTAAATGATACCATTCAAGGCTAGAAGATGAGTTTAAATGCTTTTGTTTTTGTTTTTGTTTAAGGAGTATTCATGGCAGAAGATGAGTGAGGCAAAACACTAGTGTTCCCTTCAAGCCAGGAAGATGATGAACATTAAAATCACTAACCTGATGTGGAAGAACAGTAACAGTTGGTCTTTCAAAAGATGATGAGCTTTCTGTCTATAAATAGAGCTAGAAACAGTTGAATAGATTTTGAGCGGGACCGAAAATTTCAACCCAAATTTTTGGATGAAAATTTGGGTGAAAATGGCGCCATTACAGGAGAGAGAATAGAGGATAGAGAGAGAAAGAAGAAAATCAAGGAGAGATTTAGGCGGGGAGATAAGGGACGGAAATCAGATTGGAGAGGGAAGGAAATAAAATTGGAGATATTTTCTCCTCATTTAATGCTAAGGATTAGACAAATCCGGCTCATTAATTGTCGTGTCAATCAGCCATTAAGGCAGGTAAGGGAGAAGCAGGCAGGGGCAAAAAGGGAAGGAATAACCCTTAGAAACAGGAATTGTCAGGCAAATCTGACATTTTGGACCTCTCCCGCAATTTGGAAATGGGCTGGGGCGGAAGCTAATTTACCGGGCTTATTTTGGTCCTCTCCCTCAAAAACGACTTTCAAGCTCCGACTTTTGAGCCTCCTGCAGACTGTTTTTTCATTTTCTTTTTCCTGACTTTGACCTTTTTGACAATACAATTCTACTTTTTGGCTTGAATCTCAATTTTGGGTGGAAGCGGCTCAATATTGTAATGTTGGCCACATGATGTATAAAATGATATAACAATCTTCAAGAGTTCAAATGTATCAAGTAAGAGTGTAGTATTTAGGACCTCTTCAGTAGTGTCAGACTACACTTGATGTATAGTCGAGAGCCAAGTATAAATATAATATTATCGCCAAATTTAAACGTAATTGATACAACAACATTTCAGTACGTGACAAAAATTCAAATTGTAGACAAAGTGCACCCAGTGTGTATATATAAGTTGGATGCCTACAAATTTATGGTGTGTTTGGATGGTGGAATCATGAATCCGCGGATTCATGAGTCCTTGGGATTCATGATTCCACGGATTCATGAATCCAAGTAATATTTTTTGGCTTGTTTGGCAACTAAGAATCCTATAATTTATTATTATTTTAGTATTTTTGAACGTCTTTAAAAAAAAATATATGATTTTTGGAAAAAATAATGATTTTGAAAAGAAAATATTTTTTTGTTGATTTTAAGGTTGAAATTTAGGTTCATTAATCCAAAATCCTACCAAATCCTAGGAGGTAGGGTGGGATTTTGGTCCAATACAAATTTTGGAATTAGGAATCCTTAGGATTCAAGAGTCCTAGGATTCTTGGTAGCCAAACAGACAAAGGATTCATAATTCCTACCAAATTCCACTTTTGATAGGAATCCTACTTAGGAATCCTGCAACCAAACACACCATTAGTTGAATAATTAGAACTAAAAGTCTTTGCCACAAAAAACTTAAGAATTTCAAATATTATACATAAACCAAATTAATTTTCTTTGCTAATATTTCCTAGTATAAGGAAATGAGACAAAGGGCTAGATTGAAGCCCTAAAGTAATGATGGTTTCACCCACGTTTTCTAATTGGGGACCCAAGTGATAGGTTAAAGCCAATCTTATCTGTTTTTGGGTCCCCTTATTAGGGCAGGACTCGTATGATTGTATCACCCACGATTTCTACTAACAGTACTAACCATATGTATTATCCATTTTGTTATGTTCGACTAATTTTGGTTCATAGTAACAGGGTGAGCACATTTGAGCCAAGATAACCCTAAATCCCTAATGGTGGAGGTTTTTGTTTCTCAATCAAATATTAGCTCACCTTTCATCTACGTATAAATGCAACAAACACAAGCTGATTAATATTATTGCGGCCTACTGTTCTATCTACTTGACAATATGTTGATGGCAAAAGGAATATCGAAAAGTAGAGAAGATCGAGAAATAAAAGTTTGACGAAAGATAATTTTTTTTATAGAAACTTCTCATCCATTGAGATGGTCGTGAAATTATTATTCAATAAAATTGACACATCAAAGGAGAGTGAAAAGAAAAAATGGGATAAAAACAACAATATAAATAATTTTAACTCAAATGTATTCATTGGTCTGTTGTTCAATAAAATTGGGGGACATAAATATGAACTCAAAATACTTGTCATGATACACTTAAATTAATTAGTTTGTGGTAGATTTTATTCTCTTTATAGGGCCTATTGCGCCTTATTATTAGCTTGATAATTATCATTAGCAAATGAACTCTATCCTTTTTAAACAATTACCACTTACACCATTATCACATGCACAAACGGCGGGTCCTTCTCTTACATACAATTAATTAATCACATTCCAATATAGTTTACATTAATATCTTTTTTTGTTAGCAAGACATTAATGTCTAAATATATGTACATAATCTGTCACTAGTTATAGCTCGTCTATAATAAATCAATAATTTGGTTTCAAAACTAAGTACGGGCGGTAACTATCTAACAATGATTTCAAGTAAAGTTGAGTTAGAGTCTCAAATTGGCTCAATAAATATTTACGGAAAAAGGCATTCCTTCACAAGCAGCAAAGGTGTAGAGGCGAATATAAGAACTTTTAGGCGAGCTACTGGAGTGCCCGGCTAAATGAAAGTAAGTAATCGCGTATGCCGTAAAATACTCTTTAGATACTTTTATATATATATATATGGTTCACGTGCATGCCTCGAATTCCAAGGTAATAAGTGGTATGAATTATAATTGATTGATCGCTTACTTTTTTTTCTGTCAATTGTTTTTTAATGGTACCATATGTTTTCACCTGATTAATTTTTAGGATTTGGTTGTCGTTTGTATATAATGGTAGGGATCTCTTTTGACTTAGATGATTCCACTAGTAACTTATGTGGTTTAGGACATGTCAAAAAGACTTGGTCGATCGTCTTTCTTTTCCTATACCTACATGTGTTTGAACTTGATTAGGTCATTCTCGCTTACGTTTAAGTTTCATATGGACCTCAAACTACTTTGTATTTTCTAAAAAATAACAACATTCGAATTTTGTTATCTCCTGGTAAGAGTTGTACATACATATCAATACTCAGTGGGCTTCAGGCCTCTAACACTTTCTCTTAGACTTACAATCTTTAATATGTGATATAAACGAGAGTAAACTATGAATCAAATTGAGATTAAATTAATCGAGATTGAAATGGTTTCAATAGATATATATGTAAGAGTTATTAGAGTTGTCTCCTTCATTGAAAGATCAACATGTGCTAGCTAGCTTATTCTATTTGATAAATAAAATGTATTTATTACATGTGTTTTGATGCCTTTCACTTCTTCACATGCATTCAACATCATATAATTAAACTCCAAAACATGCATATATACTACGCGTAAATGGGAAAATGTATCATTCCTTATATTTTCCTCAAGGGACCGAAATAATAAAAAACACCCGATATTATAAACATCTTATGACAATCATACTAATGTTATACATACATAAATTTGCAATAACCCCTTCTTGGACAAGGAGAGGAGTAGTGACCCTGTCTCTCTTTCTCTTTCCGACTCGGTGCATTGCAGAATAAATAAATAATGTTAAAAAATATAAAAGGACTAACTAGGAAAAGAAAAATAGGCTTACGAGCAAACTAATGAAATGTTAGGGCTTCTCTTGACATTAGCTGATATTTCACTAACTAGTGATCGAATATCAATATCCTAGTTTTTTTTTTCCTTCTTGCTTGTTTGAAATCAAGTCTAGTTCAAATGTTATGTCTCTTTGCACTTTCTTTTGAGCGTGTAAAGGCATAACTCATGTTAGGTTAAGACAATGATGGATATCAACTTAGAATGTTAGGCGATACCCTAAACTTTAAACCCTACGGGTGAAATTGCCTACAACATGTCTAGTTCTTCGATAATAATAATAATATAATTGGTGGTTATTAATTATTTATAAAATACTATTACGTGAAACATGTTCGTTAAGAAATTGAAGACAACAAAATCTACAAATAAAAGTGAAGATATCAAAATGAATTTAGGTGGCAATAAACTTTCCAACACAAAAAAGAAAAGTATAAATGAACTTATAATATGATTATGATGGATGACAAGAATTTTACTAATTCAGGCCCAAAGTATAAGTTTATCCGTAAGAAACTAGAACCAAATTCCTGTGTGAAGAAGGTGCCCCTGTTTTTGCTATAGGCGCCACCTTAGATGAAGGTACCCAAAAAAGTTTTTGGTTACTTCATGGAAAATGAAGGAATGCTTAGAGAAGTGCTAAACGACCCATTATTGGAGCCGATTACGGGCCAAAAGATAGCGTGGTCAGCCCCAACTGGTCAGGTTGTTTCCCTCTCTTCATGACCTGACACATTGCGGCCGCCCATGTCAACTTTCGGCCTGTGGTTCAGTGGTTAGCCCCAAAATTGGGCCCTTAGCATTTTGTAATTGGTCAATCCGAGAAAAAACAGGGTTGCCTGATTTTGGGGGCTTTCTGTAAAAACTTCGGGGGTACCAAAACTTCATACTCGTATGTCCAAATATTTTTCACTAACTTACATTTTCGGGTTTCTTTCTTTCGTTGCTTGTCTTCGATCTCCCAATGTTTAGAATGTTCATTCTCTCCTTCCTCTCTTCCTTTATTTTGAACAAAATCATTGGATGTTTTCAAGATTTTAGATATTGTTGTTCTTCCCTCTTCTTGTTCTTCATCTTCATTAATATCAACATTTTCTTTTTCAATTGGAGCCTATAAAATTTCAAGGTCAACCCACATCTGACCCTAGTCATGGACACCGGGCCTTTCTGGCAAACTAGGCCCAGATAATTCTTCCATGGCCCGTCTGTTCAATCTCTCCTTATGTCGCTTCGGCCTCTAATAATGAATTCTCTATTCTCCATTCAATTCTTATGAAAGCACATGTATCAGGCAGATAGCATAATTCTTATGGTAAGTTCAAATTATGGTCTTTACATGGAAAAGAAAAATGATATTATGGTCCCTACATGGAAAAGAAAAATGATATTTGGTCCGACAAAAAGTGGCCGAAATGGCTAAAGAATATAAATTGTTGATGTCATATGCAAAAATTTGTCTAGTCAGTTTATTTGAGACACTTTTTGTCGGGCTAAGTAACATTGTTGATTGGAAAAACATACACCCCCTCCAATAGATTACATATATATCGTAATACAAACATCGAATACTAGATACATCAACAAACTTATTAAAGCATTGTAGCTCGTGAAATGGATTGTGCTACCATTTGAGGTTTCTCCACCAGAGTCCAGACCCCGACCCCGACCCCGATCTTGATTTTGACCCACCATTTAGGAGTAGCCTAGTTCCATGGCATACAAGGTACAAAGTTTTGCTACCCTTTTGGGCCATTGGGTCTTCCCTGTATTATCTTAAACTTCTCCACTTAACGCACTTAGGAGCCAAAACACGTAAGAAATAAGCAAAAAAAAAACAAAAATAACAACTAAAACTTCAAAATTTGCTTGACAATCCAGTTGTTTGAACCCTACATTTAAAATAGTTGGGGATGACAATGGTTTGGGGAAGAGAAACAAAAATGAGAGGTAGAGGGTGTCAAATTCACAACCTCATGTTTGCTATGCAAGGCTCCTTAATTACCGACTAAGTTTGAACCCCACTTTTTGAAATAGTTCATAACTTCAAATTTAAATACATCTTCTAGTTGTTTGAGGTGTAAGTTGTATGAAGGGGCCAGTACCCTCTCACTAGTCACATTTTCTCGAACACACCCTTGGTTATGCGCCTCAATCAGGAACAATATGGCTAATATTGTGGCGGGTGTTATATCAGACTCTCATATGTGAAGTACTTTTAAAATTGTATGCGTGTATGGTCAACCATATCTTTTTTATTTCGAAAGTTGGAGACCATATCTTGGGTAAGGGACCACTTAGGGAGTGCCTTAAATGCGGCTCAGATGCAAGCGGAAGGCAGAAACAGAGGCAGAAGGCACCAAGCAATAAAACAAGCATCCATCCATTCATCCCCATGATGAGCTCCCTCAAAACACAATAAGTCCCCTTATTCTCAAAATAGACAAGGGTGATTATATTCACCCAAGGTAAGTTTAAATGAAGTACTCTTTTGATCATCTTCTGACTAAACTCCCCCACATCCAACTTTGGCACATTTTTAGGCCCTTGTTTCATGGGTTGGTAGCTTTGATCATCTTCATCTTATCCCTCAATTTTTTAGATTTGAGTGTGTGTGTGTGTGTGTGTGTGTGTGTGTGAGAGAGAGAGAGAGAGAGAGAGAGAGAGAGAGATTTGAAGTGGAGACAAAAACTTCACTATCTTCCAGCTGAGAAAAGTTTGTCTCACTTGGTCACTGTTCTAATACTTGTGACAAGGTGTACATTCTTGTTTCTTATATATTTCAATTATTACATTTATACATATTTCACTCTATATTTCACAACTACCAATATTCAAATAATCACTCTATATTTCACTCTAAAGTTTCATTAAATCAGAGAAAGCTCAATTTAGAACCAGAAAATTCACTTTTATGTAGTTCAAACTTCATATATCTACACTACTTTCATCACAAATGAATAAACAAACCAACAAAATAAATAATTTTTTACTTTTGAATTCAAATCATCCTTGTTTTCTAGGTTTAGTTTCAAGCAAAATTCTATCAAACCTTTGTATTTTTGCAAGAATTTTGTGTTCGTATCGTGCTAAGCTCTCCTTCTTCACCATCTTATCCACATACATTTATGTCTTTGATTGTTCATCAAGCTTTTATTGTTCCGGGTGGTTGTAATCTTACGTGTTTATCTCAATAACCCGGTTTTAGAAGAATCAACCCTTACTACTAAAGGACTAGTTACTCTCACCATTTTTGTCTTCCATGTCAAATACCCAAATACATAACCTCTTGATGGACCAACCACCTTGAAATTCACTGTAAAATTCAACTTCTGCCCATACCTTTTGAATATTAGAAACTTTGGAACAACAGTTACTTTAGTTCCTGGAGGAGAAGATACTATTGCTTTGTAAATACTTGTGGGATTTCCCACATTTGTAACGGTCCGTGTGACCACGTAGTTGTTCGTAAGTTTGGGTATCGTTATGGACGGGTAATTCAGTTCGGCTCCTGTTGTGAAAGCCCGTTCACATGTGCTGTTGTCTCTTGTGAGTAGACGTAGTGATTTTTCGTTGTAGCCGATTGAGCAGAGGAAGTTTTTATAGTCAATGGGTTGAGCATCATAGATAAGACCTGGATTAAGGACTTGTGTTGGGTTCACAAACCCTGAACCAAAATCAAATGGGTTTCCCTTTCTTCCTTGTGGATCTACTGTTATGGGTTTCTTGTTCTTGTTCGTGGTAGTTGCTGCATTTTTCGAAACAAACGGAACCCTATTAGCATTTCATTAGTAACTAGAAAAAAAATTCATTAATAGTTGATTGGGAAGATTTGGATAGAGTAAATAAGGCAAGACTTTGTGATTCGAAAAGACGAAAACCAATTTGGGTATTTGAATAGGTTGCAAGCATCGCTTAAAACCCCACTCTAGTCGGGTGACGAAATGTATGTTTCTCCACTCGAGAGTCCACAATATGAATCCTAGCGTTTAAAAAAAGTGATATTTTCGATAAAAAAAAAAAAAAAATTTATTGTTTCCCATTTTTTAAAAAGCAATGTTGCCGTTATAAAATGTTTGTTTTGGAAAAGACGTTATAAAGTTCTTTTTTTGTAGTTAATAACGGTAACAACCATCACAACCACGCACCCGTTATACCACCGTTATCATGGCATTGGCATATTTGTAAGGATGTAAAATTATGTTTGTTTATGAAAGTGATAATTTTTTACCTGTTGTCATAATGGCAGATTTGATAGCAGAAGGAGACCAAGATGGATGAACAGCCTTAATCAGAGCTGCAATTGCTGTTACATGAGGACAAGCCATTGATGTACCAGAGATAATGTTGAATTGCTGTTTTCCAATAGCTGGAGACCAGGCAGCCAGGATATTCAGTCCTGGAGCTGAAACATCAGGCTAGAAAATAAAACACAGAATTAATCAGAACAAAGAAAATTGGTGCTAAGAATCTATTAACCCGATACGATTTCTGTTCCAGGATGAAGATTTTCACCTTCAAAATTTCGGGTGTTAGTGAATTCGGACCTTTCGAAGAAAATGCAGCAACTCTAGGTGATGGTTGGTATCCTAGTACAGTCTTTGCACGTAAAATTCGCGCAGTTGGGTTCCTACGAATGAAAACAAAGAGTAACCCATGTTAGAAAAAAGTACTAGATTTTTTTGGTTGAAGTTTCTAAGAAGAGAAACCGAACCGTGAATGATTATAGTAAGATAGGATCTTGTTCCCCATCCGTGTTCCAACGATAGTCGAAGGAATTGGGAATGGAATTGCTAAATTCTTATCGTTTTCGTCTATGAGAATCATTCCCACTCCACCGGCTTCTTTGACTACCACACTCTTGGCTAGTTTTGACTCTGTTGAACCTTCTGGTTGTTGGCAAATGAGAACTTTTCCTCTAGCCTTTGTACTATTCAATGAACTTTCAAGACAAAAGCTGATAATAAGATGACAAGAAACATAAATTAGTTATCGTCCTTTCGTTTAAATTCGGTGTCAACCAAGTACTGTTTTCTGTAGACTTCACATCTGAGTCTAATATTTTGAAAGAAAACCTTTTAATCTACAATTTGACCTGAAGCAGACAGTCTGAAGTCTGTTATTTTGAATTTATCGAACTTCACATGCGAAAAAAAAAACCCATAGACAAATACCTCTAGAATGACTCCTTATGTCATTACCTTGATTGATAAGGTGTGAAATATCCGGCGTTAGCTTCCGAAGCGGAAATAATCTGTTTCGAGGAAATCATCTCGGAGAGACTCAAACTTTCACCCTAAAATATCAGAGGAATGGTTTAGAATTAGAATGTAAGATGATTCCGCCTAAACTATGAACACCCGAAAATGAACTTTATTACCGTGTACTTAGTTCCGTCTCCGAGTAAAATATCAGAAGTAAAATCTCTATCAGTAGAAGTAGCACCAACTGTGATCATCCATGGTGCAAGATTAGTTGCAGAACCTTGATTTCCTGCATTACCAACAGAAGAAACTACCAAAATCCCATGACTAGAAGCATGAAATGATCCAATAGACATGGCATCATTGAAGTAATCTTGTTGAGGAGATTCAGGACCCAAAGATAGAGAAAGAATATGAACTCCATCTCTAATAGCATCATCAAATGCAGCTAATATATCAACATCATAACAACCTGAATCCCAACAAGTTTTATATACTGAAATTCTAGCCATGGGTGCACCTCCTCTGGCTCCTCCATCACCCAACCCTTTATAATTTGCATTTTCCACTAACCGACCGGCAGCCGTTGATGCAGTATGGGTCCCGTGGCCCGACCCATCTCTCGGAGATTTATACTTTTTTCCTTCCATTGAATTTCCTTCGGCTTCATACCCGCTTAGGTAGTACCTTGCTCCTACGATTTTTCTGCGTTATGTTGTATAAACTATAAGAAAAAGTAAAACAATTTGTATCTAAAGCAAGGAAACATGATCAAATGGAACCTGTTGCAGGACGAAGAATTGAATTCTTCGCCCGTTTGACATCGTCCGTTCCATGTTGAAGGCACCTCAGGCATTCCTTCGTCCCGAAAACTAGGGGATTCCGGCCATATTCCTGATTTTTTTATCTTCAAATTTAGTAACTAACAGTGATGGGTCAATCCCATAAAATAATAAAGAACATTATAATCGGAACTTATCCAAGAGAGTGAGACAGAGGGGAGAAAAAATGCTCTGTTTTGATAGAACAGGACGAAAAGGAAACCATTTTCACAATCAATTGATGATTCAATCATAAGTTCACTAAATAGAGTAAGGGATTAATTACCTGTATCAATGAAACCAATGATGATATTTTCTTGATTCTTAGTAGAATAACCAGGAATTTCCATGGCTTCATCATTCAAAATACCCATATAATCCCAAGAATGAGTAGTATGTAAACTTCTTTTCAAATTGGGAAATACTGATACAACTCCTGCCATTCCTGCAATTTTTGTATTATACTCCATTAACAAGATGAAGTTTTGACCAGAAGAAATATAAAACAAAAAAACCCATCCTTTCGAACTTACTAGCCATTTCTAAAGCTTTCTCTTCTGTTAATTTTGCTGCAAATCCTCTAAACCCATGATTATAACTATAAACATGTGAAGCTTGAGCTTCTTCATAGCTATAGTTCATGAAAAACCAAATCAATAAACACCAAAAAAAAATAGACATGAAGAGGAAGAAAAAACACTGTAATAGTTCATGGTTTATGACCTTCCTCCATGAATTTGAGCAAGTAATTGATGATTTAGCCTCAAATTCTCATCTGGGTTTTCATTTATTTGACTACCCATGTAAACAACATAAACCTGCTTCCATTACCCATAATCATTAATAGAATCATATAAGTGAAAGAGCTTATTGTACTGTAAAATAATGAACCTACCTTTGAAGAAAAACTAGACCTGATTTGTGCTATAAAAATAAATAGGGTTAGATAAGTAAAAGAGCTTCTGTAATTCAGTATTGTACCCATTTTCAAGTATGGGGAAGATAGAACAATGATAATGCAGATTAGAGAGAGAGAGAGAGATAGAGAGAGATTTAAATAAAGGAAAAGGGGGAGAACTGTTCACAGGTTTTTAGTTTCTTGTCTTATAACAGTTTATCAGTATGAGCCAGTATTATGAAACTATTAGACAAAGTTTGCTCCTTCTTTTATGGGTATTTGCCACGTGTCACATACCCATTCATTTTTTTAAAAATCATTCATTAGATGTCTTGAAATTGATCACTAGGTTTTATTTTGTAGAAAATTTTGATTGGTTTCTTAATGATTAGAAGATCAAATTTTGATGTTCTAATTGAGTATCAAAAGTTTATATCTCAATTATAACGTGTAAAGAATTTCTTAAGAAGCTTTGCTTTTGGACTAACCTAAGAAATCGACTCATCCACTCTCACACGTCATACATCAACCTTAAGTTACCCCAAAATCATGGATTTAGAGACCTAATAAATAATGAAAAAGAAACAGTGCCCACTATCTCATGACCCAAGAGTTGTCATGCATAAATAGGACTTTCTCGTGATAGGAAAACCAATTGTAAAAGAAATAGCGAGTGACATGTATATCAAGAAAGTACTGTAAGATCAGAAATAGACACCGATAATGTAGATTAGTTAGGTTTAAACAATAAGAAGAGCTAAAACTATTATATGCATAGCTTTGTGAATGTGGTATTTGGTTTTCACTATAAAGATAAATCTTTTATTAATGTGAATATATAAACAATGTAGATATAATGCTGCTAAAGGATAGGAAAGATAACTACTAATATATTGGAAACCCTAGAATAAACAAGTACTAATCATCTATATAACAAAACACATTGGTTGTGACTAGGACAAGCTGACTAGGACAAAAAATAGAAAAAAAATGCCAACTGGATTTGGACCTTACATTTGATTTTACATTAATTTTGATAGATGTTGCCCATTCAATTTATCTAATTCATTCTTAATTACTCTAATTCACTCTTAACTACAAAACACATTGGTTGTGACTATAGGACAAGCTGACTAGGACAAAAAATAGAAAAAAAATGCCAACTAGATTTGGACCTTACATTTAATTTTACATTAATTTTGATAGATGTTGACCATTCAATTTATCTAATTCATTCTTAATTACTCTAATTCACTCTTAACCACCCCATGCAAAAGTGATACAGGCAAAAAAAAAAACTCTTCTCCTAACGTTTAATTTCTCTAGTGCACTCTTAATTGTTCTAGACCACTCTTAACCACGGCATGAAATAGTGATGTAGGAAAGAAACCTCCTATCTCAAAACTTTTCGTATTCATTCTCTTCAATTTATCTGTCTATAATTTTTTTTTCTTTCTTCGGTACAACATATAATGAACGATTTCTTTGATCGTTCTATGAAGTTAAAAAAGATTTTTCCTTTTTTTTTTTTTTGCAAAAAACGAAATTTAATTTGGATATTTAATTTTTGAAATCGATTATTTTACATTCCCAAATTGGTGAAAATTTGAATCGTTCATGCAACAACCTTGGATTGACTTTCTCTCAACAACCTTCTCATATCGGTCATGCGGTAAAGTAGGCATGTCTATACTGTTCATGCAGTTCATCATGCTTTGTTGTAAGAGGATCTAGAAGTTGTTAACGTTGCTTCAGAATGCAAGCGTCTACGGAACATAGCAATGTACATCTAAAAGTGCTGCAATAATCTATGCCTATTCCGAAGAGTTGGACCTTATTTTCCTTACACTATTGAGGATCATCTTATTACGAGTACAAGTGTGTTATTTTTCTGCAAGTTTTATTGTTCTTTGATGGCTATATTTCATTTCTGTTTTTTTTTTACCTCTTGGCTTATTCATGATAAATAGGTGTTTTTATAATGTTTTATTAGGGCAAATGATTCTTTTAGGTAAGTTGCTTCAAAGCTCAATTTTGTAAGACTATCACTTATTAATAACAATTTAGGTTTACTTTTTGTCTTAAATATCATAAGAATTTCATTTTTGTTATATTTCTGCTACAGCGCATAAATTTTTTCTTTTTCATTAATTATCGTGAAACTTGATAGACCAATACAAGAACTAAAGTCGAAAGTCAAGTCTTTACGTAGCTTGAACGGTACATATAAAACTTGGAAACATTAGTAAGATCAAAGTATCAGTTGTACAAAAATCAAAGAAAAAAGTAAAAGAAAATAAAACGCAACCTCATTCGAAAATTGAGGTGAAAAATAAGTGGAAGAAGCAACCTGGGCAAGTTAGTGACGAAACTTGCATTTCTCTTTAATACAAAGGCAGTTTTATTTTGGTTAAAAAGTATAATTTTTCTTTTCTCGAAAGACCATAATTTGACAATTTTCACTTTGTTTCAAGATGCTTGAACAAAAACTGAAAGGACAAGAACAGTTGGAGTCTTTAACACTCTAACAGAAGATGTTTGCAATCTTTTCTGGTGAAACTACTTCCAAAAAAATGCTAGCTTCTTAGGCTTGGACTAAACATTATTAGAACCAAACCGGATAATTGGTGGTGAGGTTCTATCTTTTCTTGCAAGTATTATCTTCAACTTGATTTTTCCCCTTCTTCCTTATTCCTTTTTTGATAATGTCGTTCAAGTATTACGTTTTTCAACTTTATGTTCATCGAGGCATATATAGCTAAAATTTTAGGAAATTTGTATATTTATATTGTTGTGAATGTAACTAATATTCTAATAAAATTGTTGGTAATATTTTGAGCTAATCAACCTCATTCTAAAATAAGGTCAAATAATTTTAATTTATGGTAGGATGGATTTGTGGTTTTGTGTTTTAGCATTTCCATTTACTTAAAAATGAAATTATTTGACAACGACTAAGGTGGATCAACTCTAACCATGCGAATGGGAGCTACAATTCATTGTTGAAATTATCTTTTGGCATGACACATTCATAATTTTTTTTTTGAAATTGTCAATTTGCCTCGAACCCTTATCCTCTAGGGTGGAAGACCAACAGTACTCTTACCACTCCAACTAAGGGTTGTTGACAACATAATCATAAGTTGTTTTTTTTTCCTTCACGATTTTCTGACACTTATACAAAATCGCCCGTGCCGAAGGCACGGGTCATGCCTAGTAAGTTCATAAGGGAGATGAATTATCATTGTATGAGCACAAAATACTTATAATGGAAGGATAAGATCTTTTTGTTGTTCAATAACTCAATGGAGGTCCACTAATAATTCTACTTCATTTATTTGATGACATGAAGATATAAAAGATGAAAGAGTTATGCCATTATCATAAAAGATAGATCTTATAATTTTCATCCCTTGAAAGAAAGTATAGCTTTTGGATTCATATAGGTGTAACTTCAAACTAAATATGTGTCAGGGTTTTATAGAAGGCCTTGCCGAACCTTTCATAAGAATAAAAATCTTTGATCATTGGGCATGGACTAGATGTCAAGAACACATCGGCATATATAGATATATTGTTAAGTTTGTGGTCATCCAACTCAAAATCAATTGGCAATGAGTGGAGAGGACCTATACTTTATATTGGTTGCCAATAGGTGGACAACCAAATATGTTATGTGGACAAAATGTTCCTTGGGTGTAAAAATAATATATTAGTTTTAAGTGGACAACCAAATCTCTTTCTCTCTCTATAGTTCCTACTCTTTACAGCCATCCATGAGAATGGGGAATAAAAACCCTCTGCAGAACCACCAATCCATTTCTTTTTTTTTGAGAGATAACATCTTATTAGATTACCTATTTTAGATTTTACCTATTTCTTATCTTTTCTGTTTATGTGAAATCAAATCAAAACATATTTTGGCAGGTCTTCTTCCTATTTACTTGGTATCTAGGGTTTGGAAATCAAATCAAACATATTTACTTACTTATGATAGAAAAACAGATTAATTTGTGTAAGGGTAGTTTCTCTCTCTAGATAATATCATGAACTATTCCTCCACTGGTTTATTAAGGAGAAAATTATAGAAGAAGTAAACCAATAAGATGAACTAATGAAAAATATTATTCTTGTTAGGGTTTTAGTATTTTTTGATTTATCAAATTATAGGAACAAATAATAAGATAACTAGAGTTTCTGTTGTTTGGCAATGTTGATTCATCAAGAGAAATACCATCAAGGTGGTGGTTGTTGAGCGGAGAAAGCATCGGCAAAGAAATTTACAAGAAACAAAATGTCCCCTTTAAAAATAGTAACTAAGTTTATCTCAGCCCAATATAATTGTCCACATAAAAAATTTGTTTGTCCATATATTGTCCACCTTTATATTCTTGGTTGCTAGTTACCCGTTCTCCCATGTGAGACTATTCTCACACGCCCCCTCACGTGTGGCGTTCTTTGAGCCTAACACGTGTTTTTTTTTTCTTTACGGGTGACGTGGAGCACGTGTGGCTTTTAAGCCTATCACGTGTGGGTCTAACTCTGATACCATGTTAAGTTTGTGGTCATCCAACTCAAAACCAATTGGCAATGAGTGGAGAAGACCTAAACTTTATATTCTTGGTTGCTAGTTACCCGTTCTCCCATGTGGGACTATTCTCACATATATCAATAAGAGCATACACTTGGAGCACCACAAATGGCTAACTTAACTTGCGAAGCTTGAACCCACATTTTCATCATCCATTGTCTTGTCCATTAGACATTTAGACATGCTAGGTCTAACAAGAATTGGGATTGTAATCGCAATTTATCTTCTCTCGGACTTTTTTACTCTTCTTGTAAGTTAAAACTTGTGTCTATATAAATATATAATTATACCTACTAAATAACAATTATGCACATCAAGACAATGTTCATGGGGGGGTGTAAACTTAACTATTCTTTAAAACGAAAAGGGTAATTAAACTTTCTTTTTTTATATTTGGATTTCTTGTAAGATCAAGTTGTGAAGAAGACATGAGAGGAGACATTTCATTTTCTACTCCAAAAAGATAGCAACTTTACAGGCTCCACGGTGCTTAAAATATTCATGAAAGTCTGGCAATTGTTTTTGGTTGTAGCCCAAACGCAACACTGAGAACAATCCCCCATAGATCAATTGTAACTTTGGAATTGGAAATTCTTCCCTCAACTTTGGTAGTTGAGCAAATCTTGTTGAAGGTACCAAAATTTTCACATATAGTTTCTAATTAGAACTTAGAAGCAGGGTCAAAAGTGTATTTTCTTCCTCTTACGCGTGTTGTGTCTTTCTTTATCTCTTTCTATTTGCCCCTACGTATATACAAGATCAATCCTTAGAAACTTATATGTTTCGTAGTTAAGGTGTTATAGGAGATCAAAAATCGTTTTTCTCAAAACTCGACTGTTTTTTTAAGAATCGTTTTACTTTTAAATTGTTATTTTTTTCCAAAAAACTTTTGTTTAACAATTCTTTTTTAAATCAAGTTTTGTCCAAAAAAATAACCAAATAATCATGACTCATGGAATTTTGCTTGGAACAAGCAAAATCTTACACATTCACGAGTCATAGGATTCAAAAGTCCATAGAAATCATGAATCATACTACTTTTGAGTTTCTAATTAGTCGAAGGAGGTAAGCTAAATTTGGTAAAGGGGTAGTAACTCAATTACTAATTGGGACATTTTGACATTGACCCCCACTCTTATATCAATATTAAGACTACACTCCCGTTTATTAAATTTTTTTGATTTACACCCCGTAGAGCGTAATTTCCGTTAAAGATCCGTCAAGTTGTATGTGTGTCAGTGGCACATCCACTGGACGAAAATGCCCTTATTTCCCAATTTTTTGTACTTCCTCATCCTTTTTCCCAAATAGAAAATCCTCTCTATTTTCCTAACCCTAATGTATAAAACAATTCAACGATAAGACGATCAATTGACAAGAGGATATCCACTCCCTCTCCCACCTATAATGATTCTCTTTATAACTTTTTCTGTATTCATATATTTCTTATACTTCAAACATCTTCACTTTGTTGATCTCTTCAAGAGTTCCATGGAAGGAGGAAAAATATCCATCATTGCTCCCATTAGGTTTACAGAAGGTAAGTAAAGCAAATTGGAGAGTAACATTTTTCAAGACAAAAACACCAACGACAACACAGGTAGCAAATCACTAACACAAACATTTCCTCAGATGAAGCAATCACAATAGGCTTCGACTTGATGTTGATGTTGGAACTGCTACATTTGCAGCAAGAATGAAACTTTACAATGGCATCATTCTTTCCACCATCACGAACCTTGGTGCTCCTTATAATGAACCAATTGCATTGAGAGGTCCGATTCCACTTAATGTTCCTTTACAACAAAGTTATCCCATCTTCGATGGTGTTCTCGATCTTGTTCGAGGTAGGTATGTTGTAAATCTTGGGTTCATACCACATCAGTGGAATTCTTCTGTAAAGGAACTGATCTTGATAAGTTTAGTTGACTGCTCTTCTTTAAAACCCCACAGTGAAGTAAGAAGAAGATAGAGATGGAGATAGAAAGAGAAAACAAGTGCGAAAATATTGATCATCCTCTCTTCCTTCACTGGTGCTCTCATTTTAGTATTAGTTTTAGGTTACTATATATTGTTCTTGGGGTATTATGATTCCTATGTAATTTATGTTTCAGCTAATTTTGTTTGTTTTTGTAACGTACAATAATTCCATGAAAAAAAATCTCTCTGATCCAAACTTTCTCTCTCTAGAAGAGTTGAAGTTGGTTAATGGAGAAAAGGACCAAAGGGATTGAGTTGGAAAAATAAAATGTAAATAAGGATATTTTTGTCTTACTTCACATGTGTGGTTCGCACACTTGACATTTAACTTCGAGTTGACGTTTTCCATCCACGTGGGGGTGTAAATCAAAAGTTCTGAAAAAACGGGGGTGTAGTCCTAATATCGATATAAAAGTGAGGATCAACGTCAAAATCTCCCTTGCTAATTAGGAATGAAGGAGTAAAGTAAAAAAACCATCTTTTTATGCTAAAACTTGATGTAAAAGAAGTGTATGAACTGTGGAACTATCCCGGTTAACCTTAAGAACCAGGTCCGTACTAAAACCGGTTGTAACGGAATTCACCACCCAATTTGCCCCTTTTAAAGGTTTCGACTCCTCCGTGCCCAATTTTAACGCAACAACCCTAGATGTTCATTTTCTTCTTTCATGATTCCTTGATCAACTCCAACTCTTCCACCGTCTCCAGTTAGGTCAGTTTTCTTTTCAATTTCTTCTAATTTTACTCCTATTCCTTCAAAATCTCGGTTTCCGTTTTTCTGTAAAATTAGGGCTTCTGCTGTCACCTTTTTTACCCTTTCTAGCACGTTTAAATATTCGATAACTAGGGTTTCTCCCTGCTCTTTCTTTTGCTTATCGCAAGGTAGTTTTGAATTTTATTATTGTTTTAAACTAGTACAATTCTCTGAAAACCCTAATACCTATTGATTAGGATTCATGGCGGAGCACTTAGCTTCTATATTTGGTACTGAGAAGGATAGGGTGAACTGCCCATTTTACTTTAAGATCGGTGCTTGTCGTCATGGTGATCGATGTTCCAGACTTCATAATCGTCCAACAATTTCCCCAACTCTTCTTCTTTCAAATATGTATCAAAGACCTGATATGATAACTCCTGGTGTTGATCCACAAGGACAACCTATCGACCCTCGGAAAATTCAAGAGCACTTTGAGGATTTTTATGAGGATATTTTCGAGGAACTCAACAAGTTTGGGGAAATTGAAAGTCTTAATATTTGTGATAATCTTGCTGATCATATGGTTGGGAATGTATATGTATTATTCAAGGAGGAGGATCAAGCTGCTGCTGCTTTGCAAGCATTGCAAGGGCGGTTTTACTCCGGTCGGCCAATAATTGCCGATTTCTCACCCGTGACTGATTTCCGTGAAGCGACTTGCAGACAATATGAGGAAAATAGTTGTAATCGAGGTGGGTATTGTAATTTCATGCATGTGAAGCAAATTGGGAGGGAGTTGAGGAGGAAACTATTTGGAAGGTATCGAAGGTCTTATGTGAGTCGGAGTCGAAGTAGGAGTTTGAGTCCTCCACCTCAAAGAAGAGATGCTGATAGGCGTGGTGGTGGTGGTGGTGAGTATCGTGATCGTGGGCAGGACTATCGGAGTAATGGGAGAAGGAGTGGGGATAGGCATGGTAGGCATGATAGTGATGGAGGAAGAAGACGACATGGGAGTCCAAGACGAACCAGAAGTCCCGTTAGGGGGAGTCCTGTTAGGGCTGGAAGTGAGGAAAGAAGAGCAAGGATTGAGCAATGGAACAGAGAAAGAGAGGATAATCATTGATTCAAGTGTTATTTCGTTTTCTTTTTAGGAGGTATGGTTAAGGAGTGGAGCTTGTGTTGGTATTTTCTCATGGATGGTATGAACTTCGATTTCACTTTAGCTTATGCGTTAGCCGTCATGAACTTCGGCACACTACTCTTCATATGAATAGTTGTTTACTTGATAAACTTAGTCATTTTGAGACCTCGAGTCATGGTTGTTTGATCACTGTTGGTAAGATGAATGCTTGATAGACAATTTAATTTGACGGTCTTCATGTTATATCCTGCCATCTTTCATGTTTTTTAGTTTCTCTTTTTGCAATTTCAAAAGTGCATATATTTTTTTTTACATAATGAATGCTAAGCCTGGAAAAGTACATGTCGGTCTACTAATAGAAGAAAGGGTTGTGCACGTTCTGATCGACACTGCTCCCAGTAGCAGTCATATTCTCCTTGATTTAGGCATGTCCCTGAGCCCATTTCTACATGCTACAAGATTTTTTTTGGAGCGGTTATGTAGTAGACTATCCCAAGCTCCTGCACTTGACCAATCTAAGCACAAAAATCAACCCGAAAGGCCTAACCAGCATGTCACACGAGATGTTATATGTTATACCTAGATTTTGTAAGGTATGCCTAAGAAATGTAGGATAAAGAGCCTTGCACATGAAACTCTGTTTCACATTTTATTTACATCTTCTTAGTATGGGAAATGCAATGAGCCTGTTGGTGTGAAGAGAAAAAAGATCTTCTCGGTGGTCTTACTATGATCCATAATGTACTCCAAGTGCGGCATGAAGCTGATTTAGTGTTTCAATAGGGCGGACAACGAATTGGTTTTGTTCTATTGTTGAAGTTTCTGATAATACTTCTCCCATTTTGTAGAAATGAAGATAGTTATAAACTGTTGGTTTTTGAGTACATGTTTGCTGCTGAATCCATCTTTGCCATCTTGAGCTTGCAGCTTGAGCTTTTGACATAGGGCTGTCTGCAGCAGGCACAAAATGAAATAATACGTTACGATTTGGTAGTCATGGCAAAAGGGGTATATATGCACCCTGACTATTGTTTGTTGGCGTCTCTTCACAAGAAAAATTTTTAGGTGACTTCTATGTGTAATTGGGGTGCTAAAAGCAACAGAAATTATATGGTAACCGGTTTTTTTTGTTGCTCTAATGACACTTTTAATGGGGGAGTTAGTTTACACGCTCTAATTCTAGATCATTCACGGAAAATATAATCGATCCTAACTTCGGTTTAAGCATCGGCTAGAAAACCACCCATAGATGGGCGTGGTGACTGCATCTGAAAAGCAGCCCACTAGTTGGACCAGGCAATTCTAGAGGCACCCCAAGTGGGCATAACTTGACTTGTTTGTCTGTATTTTTTTTTTTTTGAAGGGAAATAACATATATTCGAATCAATCAAACCAGTACAAGTACAAAAATGATTATCCGAAAATTAACAACAAACTAGGGGCTAACAAGCTAAACTTCACAAAGGAAGGGTTAAAACGGATGCCGCTAGTAAGTGGGCGTCCATATTGTAAATCCTATTACAATAGGATATCTCCACGTGCTTGGTCAGGATATATACTCGAATCCTCTCTATTTCTCTTATCATCCTCCAAGGTATCTCCGCATCGACGGTGGAAATTGCATTGATCAAAACCCTAGTATCACCTTCGAGTATAAAACCGTCTAACCCTAGTTCAGACGCCAGAGCTAAGCCGAGTTGGAGTCCTTCCATCTCACTGTAAATCGGAGATCTTGGTTGAATGATTTTAGATTTGGAACCCAGCTCTTCTCCTTCACTGTTCTTAGCAATGGCAGCGCATGATGCCATACTTTCTCTGTAAGAACCATCAAAATTTATTTTGATTCGGCCAGTCGGTGGTGGGATCCAACTATATTCCTGCAAGAGAGTGTTAGGGTTTTGAGTTGAAATAAGATCAGAAACATACCTTAGTTGATCTCTCGATTTCCAGTAGCATCTAGTCAGACCTATTTCTTTGTTCCTAAAATGTGCCTCGTTACTTTCCTTCCACCATTCCCACAGAAGGTATGTTACTTTGAACCATTCTTCATCATCACTTGGATTTGAGATTAGTAAGTTAGATAACATGATAACCGGGTTCTGATCTTGTTGTTGCAGGTGACTAAACCCGGCTAAAGTAGCTAGCTCTCTGAATCTGGGGCACTCTCCAAACAGGTGAGTACTATCTTCCAATTGATTGGTTGTACACAGTTTACATATTTGATTTATATGATATACCCTTTTTCCAATATTTACTAGAGTTGGTAGACCATCATGTACCATCTTCCATATAAAAATCTGAATCTTGGGATCCATGTTCTTCTTTTTCCAAAATAATTTCCATGGAAATATAACTGCTTGTTCAGACATAGAAGGTATGTTCTTGATTTGAGAATAGAATGATTTAGTAGAGAATTTCCCATTCTCTACCGGGCACCATATAAGTCTATCTCTCTGTGGTATAGTTGGTAGATGAATATTGATAATAGCCGATATAGTTGGTTCATCAAAATATGTGTTAATAATCTCTAAATTCCAACTATTCTGATTTCGATCAATTAGGTCCGATACCCAGTAAACATTATTTGGAAGATCATTGATAATTGTGGGAATGTTACTTTGAATTTCTGGTATCCAAGGGTCTGTCCTTATCTTTATGTTGGTACCATCTCCCACCATCCAAATAACATTATTCCTGATTGTTTGTTTAGTTTTTGCCATTGCTTGCCAAAAATGTGAGGCTCCTGATGTGTTTGTTTCATTCCAAAAGTCATCCATCTTAAGATATTTGGCCTTTAGAAGTTTGACCCATATGG